>VCCN01006196.1:6521412-6532864 GCA_006491835.1 Architeuthis dux
AGTGTTGTGGGTAGCGGTGATTAACAGATACTCTGAGCATTTGGAAGTCACGGATAAAAGAAAAACTGAAGAAAATGATTCTGTACTAAACTGATAGCATATTCAAATAAACTTGTCTATCCTGTCTATGTTCTTTGTATCTCTCCCTTTCAAGCTATTTAATGGCTCTGTTAAATACAGATCAAATAAACCCATAAGAACACAGATCCATGTCTACTTGAAGGAACATTATGTGGGATTATGGGTAGGCAAAATGACACACAGTCATGTGACTGCACCAAGATGTTCAGTAGATGTCACTTAGTACACTTCATGAGTTAAAATCAAGGATAAAATATAATATTCCTTCAAGTAGAAATGGGTCTGGGTTCTTATGGGTTAAAGAATGCAATTCTGGGTGATTTGCAACTTAATAATAATAGTGTGGTGTCTGTATTCGCGCTCAATCCTATCCAGGGCCGTGCAAGGTGGGAGGGGGCATTTGGCCTGGGCCTACGATTTTGAGAGGACCTACTCTAGACACCTTGTTTATATTTTAAATGGTAGACTCAAGTGGTAGATATATGCATGAAGTTTAAATTATATAACAATATTGCCCAGACAAATAAAAAGAATTAAAAAAAGACTTTGTGACACCAGATGCTCTCTTTTTGATAACTGTAGATACATATGTTGCAAACGAACACGCGTATGGCAGCCTGTCAGCGTATTGTCACATACGCTCACATGCCACGTATGCACACAAGTGTAAGTGTATGTGTGTTGAAAAGTGATATGCGTGTCAGAACTCACATGCACACGCATCATGCGTCTGCATGTGAGTATGTGGTATGTGTTTGTGTGTGGCATGTGAGCTTAAGTGTATGTATGCGCAAAAACCTTTTATTTATCTTAATTTCAGTAGCTGATTTTGCCCTGAAACGCAATTTTCAAATTTGGTAAGACAGTCAGCTCAACAAGATCACATACAAAACTTTTGAAACATGTTTTAAATAGACTTTTAGATAACACTTATCTAATATGATATGCCCTGAAACACAGTTTTAGCCAATCTTGAATACATAATTTTCAAAATTTTCTGGGCGGGGGCATCCTCCCCCGTCCCAAAAGATTTTTGGGATCACATACAAACCGTTTAAAACATGTTTTAAATAGACTTCTAGACAATACTTCATTTCAGTAGCTGATATGCCCTGACACAATTTTAGCCAATTGGATACATCATTTTCAAAATTTGTGGGGGAGCATGCCCCCGGACCTAAAAGGATTTTTGAAGACGGTCAGCTCAAAAGACTAGATCCACCCCTACACTACATGCACATGTATATACTCAACCCATACATAAGTCATATGTATCATATTTAGCACCGATTACAAAAATACCTGATGAGCAGTTGGAAATAGGGAGGGGGCCTTCTTTTCACATCTGGCCTAGGCCTACTGCCGGCTCTGTTCGGCCCTGATCCTATCTATACTATAATGACCGATTTGTCATGCGAGATGACTATTAATATGTTAATTATAGAGTAGTCTCCCATATGTATTTGCAAATGCGTAAAAAAAATACATGTTTATTCTTGTCACATCAGATAGCGCCAGTTTTCTCTCAAAGGGTGGCTCAACAGGTTACAGAGTTTTCCAGTAGTATTTGAATTTCTTAGATGAAGCTTTGTCAGTCATTATTAACTAGCCTAGTACCTGTCAAAAATGACAGGATTATTTACGTTTAGATAAATTACACAAATATATATTTTAGTATAAATATATTTATTGCAAAAAAACAATGCATACCTGAAAGGAAATTTATTTTTATGTCAATTTCAACAACTTTTCATCTGGGCCAGATTAATCTATATCAGGGCCACTAGGCTATTAGCAATATGCCCCCACCCATCTTGAAACATCCTTCTCCCTCCACCCCGTTTCGTGTATAATTTTAAGTCAGTAAATCGATCTGTCGATCGTGTGAATAAAGTGGATTGTTATGTGCTAATGTGCAATATATTCATTCCATTTTTAAAGAGATATTTGTTAGGACATTTTTATTAAGTTTTAAGATATTATTAACAATATCTTAACAATTATAGTGAGCGCTCAGACTTCACACCAGGGAATGTTCTTATTTTGACAGTTTACTGTTTAATTCATTTTCCCAGTAGTAGTAGTAGTAGTAGTAGTAGTAGTAGTAGTAGTACATTTCTAAATTGCTATTTATTTTGGGCCCTACGCCATAACGTAGTTTGTGTATAGGCTAATGCCGCTATGGTCCTGTTTAAAATATAATTAAGAAAAATATGAATATCCCAGAATCTTTCCGGGCGACTACGGGCTCCTAGGCTTAAGCCTACTCAGCCTTATAGTATAATCCGGTCCTGTCCTTCATATATTTTCTATAGTTTTGAGAAGGGTCATTAACATTCAAATAGTTCTTAGGACGATTGAACTCCTTCTTGTTTGTGTTGTTAACACGACGTTTCGGCCGATCCATTCTTCGGCCTTCTTCAGGTGTAATATCCGAATGTGATGGGGATTTTCAATAATTTTTAACATATTTGGGTAAAAACGAAATTCTTTTTTAATATGAGAAAAGCATCAATAATAGTTTTCGAATTCCTTAGATGAAGCATTTGGAATGTTTTTTTAAAATCGGAAATAAAGAATTGGCCTCCAGTGAGACTCGAACTCGCATCCCTTTTCCTTGGGAACCTGTCTTTATCGATTAGGCTATCAGACCAGCAACCTTCTTAGAAACCGCCAACCAAAACTGTCACCATCAACATAGGTTTCTTCAGTTTTTAAGTTGGTCTGGCTGGCTATCTATGTATCGTGCGTACAGGCCGCACCAATGGAACTAGAGGGCTGAAAATTTAAACATTTACTCCTTATTATGTCTAGAAAAAAACGTTGATTTTTTTTGCTTTATAACCCTCCACCCATAGGTTTTTAATGGGGGGTTCAATTTACAATGTAGGTTTGTGCTAAATTGGTCCCTTAGTTTGTATTCGGTAGTGTTCATGCTTGTTTTTTTGGAAAATTCGAACTTTTTTAGTGATCACCCCCAACACGGCATGCTGCCAAAAGACGTTGGTCGCGTGACGATTTCTATCGGGTGACTAAACAGACCTGTTTTTTTATTATTATTTATTTTTATTTTTTTAAATTATGTACGTGTCACTGTCAGGAGGTGCGGAGTCGCGTGACGGTTACTGGCACAGAAAACCGAATCGAGTTCGCGAGGCTGTTTTCGTGCACTTCTCACTAATGCCCTTGGAAGAGGCATGAATACACCTCACCAGCCAACCAAACAGCAGGGCGGTTGGATCCCTTTTTAGCCCCGTACAGCAGTCCATCTAAGAGAAGATTACTCTGATAGAAAAGAAAAACAACCTACAGCTAGGTAGTCCGGATAAAGGAGGGAGGACGTGGGCCTAGCAACCCCACCCCGTAAAAACCTATTTGCTACTGAAAGCACGGCAGAGTGGTTGCGGCCCTTGCTCCACAAGGAGTCTACATGAATAAATAAACAAAACAATGTATCTGTCGGGACTAAAACTAAAAAGTAAGTAGGAAGCTTTTTTATAGCTTTCAGTTTAGTTTGTAGTGTTTTACTCTCACGTTCACATACATTCCAAAGATTAATCAATGTTTATTGTTCAATTGTTTACCGTTTTAGTGCTAAATATGTTGTCCACGTGCGTGCGTTTAAATCGGTGGTTTTTACTTCTTTTTTTTTTTTACGGAGCCAGTGTTTTGTTTGTGAAATGTGATCAGTCACGATACGAAATTTTTGAAAGTCCTCAAAAGATATTGAAGAAAAAAAACCCTAAAAAAAAAACAATCGCTTTGTTTAGCATAAACTCTCGTTAAAAAATACGGATGTGATTATAATTTCGTGCAAAAATGCGCTTTCTAATTTCATCACTTTTGTACTTCCTTAAACTCTGCTTTGCCAATCGTTCACATCAAGAACACTCCAAAGTTCTACTTTGTTTCATTTATAGTATTACAAGATCGACACATACATAACAGTATAAGAAAACGTAAAGAGAGAGAGATAGGGGGGAGAAAGGAAAGACAGAGGAGGGAACAGAGAGAGAGAGAGAGAGAGGGGGAGGGAGAGGGAGAGGAAAAGCCCTTCAACTGAAAAATCCCCACCTCGCCTCCTTCTGTCACATTATCTGGCAGGCAATCATTTCGTGTCACGTGATCAGTCTGGGAACTCTCCTCCGACTCCCACTCCCTCCCAATCCTGAGTTTATTTCTCTCTTTGCCGACTCTCCTCTGCCTTTTGCTCGACCACCCCCCAGCTTCTTTCCTTTACCAGTCCATCTCCCACTTTTAATTCTCTCTCTCTCTCTCTCGCTCGCTCGCTCGTTCCCTGCCACACCCAAACCCGCACCGCGCGCGCACGCACGTACGCGTTCGCGCACCTTGCTATTCCTCTTCGCCCGTCTCTCCTCCCCTTCTTCTTCCCCTCACTTGATAACGATCCCCCCTCCCCCTCCTTCTCATTCACATGTAGTTGAAAAATGGTCGAGCTCTCAGGGTGAAGGAGTCTTTTTTTCAGGCTAAAAACGTTATCACCTTCCTGACCTACAGACTTTTTTTTACTTAAAAAAGGTAAACCTTACGATGGACATTATCAAAAACAGCTATATGGCACTCTGGTGATCGCGTATGAAAAAAAAAATACGAAAACGCTTTGTACAGTGTGGGTGAGAGAAAAAAACAAAAGCTATTTTTTCTTTTTGTTTTTATTTATTTATTTTTTGTGTGTAAATGTGTCGATTGTATTTGTGCTACAGTGCGTGTATGTGTATTTATGTATACATGTGCGTCTTTCTCTTTCTCTCCCCTCTCTATCTTTTTCCTTCTTACCCCTCACTATTATAACCTACCATCTCCTCCTCCTTCTTTAAATACTTCTCTCCTCTCTCTCTCTTTCTCTCTCCCACAATCCATTTGATTTAGTTTGTATTCTTGCAATGTAATAATTCAATTGCCAATTTTAGAATATTTATTTTATCGTCTCTTATTTTTAGATCAATTTCAACTTTTTTAAAAAAATATTTTATTTTCGTTTTTTTATTTTTATTTAAACGTTTGATTATATTCCGTGTACACAATAGTAAGTACACTCACTGTGCACACTGCGTATATTCCCTAGTGTGTGTGCCTGTATGTGTTATTTTTTTTAAAAATTATTGAGCTGTATGAATTAACATATTTGTGAGATTCAACTTTTACAACCTCTGACTCTATAAGTGTTTATCTGTGTAATCTTCAAACATATTTCATTTTACTGCTAAATTTCAACCCTAGATTTGCTGTAATCTATTAGATTGCATTGCACATTATTGTTCTATATAATCTATTCCAGCCACTGATATGTCCTTCCCCTTGTGTGGTGCAGAGATACAATAGAACTATAGTAAATACTAAATAGCCTGTTTTTAGTATATAATATTCGTCGTCTACTGAGCAAGAACACATATGCAAGACAGGTGGTGTAAATGTCGCCCGTTTGATACACAAATATTATTATAGTGTCTGTTGTTACTAAGCTCTTTTTAGCAGAGAGATACAAGTACATACAACAGACACTACTAGGTGTTGAGTATTTGTTTGTTTTTGTTTATTGCGTGCTAATTGTAGAATTTTAATAGTGAACACAAAAAAAACAACTTAGCCCTTTCCTAGACTGCATTTCTTTCCGTTTTTGGTAATATTACTCTTCGATTCGATGTCAATAAGGTGTTAATTATAAAACCATTCTCTTACTTAATGTAGGTCATAGCATTTCTGCTCACACACACGCGCGCATTCACACACGTATACATTTTTTGACGCTCACACATCTTCACAAACAGCACACACGTACATATCTTTTTTCACACACGCCTTCGCATATACAACAACAGAAGCAAAAAGACTAAAAACAGTGCGTTAAAAACTAACACAAAAACTGTTTTAGTTAAGAGACAACACATTTTTACATTAAAATGTACAATAATAAATAAATACTTGTTTAAATCTGTTATTTTGTACCCGAGAATGTTATGGTGCTCTAGCTCTGTGCTTGCTATTAATAGTGTTATGATTTATGCTTCCCAAATATATTTTTATGGTTGCACTTCCGCCTAGCAGACGATATGGGAATCACAAATAATAATCATTAGATCATCAAGACGATTTTTTAATATTACCCATTGCTGATAAAATTATTTATTAAAAAATGTTTTTGTTTTTTTAAAAATTTCATTTTGAATACATGACATACGAAAAAAATGACCCGGAAACCTAATCTCATCTTGTGTGTGTGTGTACATTTCTTTGCCTTTAAATGTAAAAATAAAATCCAATAGTGGAGCCCGTGAGGGTTAGAAATTATGTGATTTATATTATAAGAATTACCTATGATGTAAATAGAATTGATAGTTTTCCCAAAAAGGTATGTTTGAAATATGAAATATGGAAAATAAGGGTAACTAACTGCATCATATGTATTTATTTAATTTATTTCTCTAAGCAATTTATGCCGATTTTGAAATAATGAATACACTTTTATTGCGTACACATGCTAGTTTGTTGTGTATTTTCAAATGCCAATGTTTTGGTTGGTACGTAATTTCCCAACGTTGTCATTATTTGGGCTTATTCTATTTCTGAGTGTGGGAAAAACACTGGTAGACGGTCTCCTCGTCTATAGCAATAAGGCAGTCTGTGGTAATATGAAATGAGAGACTACTTACCACTTTCTGCTGCTGGGAATTCCATCTTTTAAAAAATGCCCGCATTCATCATTAGATTAGCACAAACTTAAAATAAAATAGCAACTTATGGTCTGATTAACCTACCAGACAAGCAGTGGGTAAACTTGGATTTTAATTTTATGTAGGTTGGTTTATTTTTATTTTTAATTAAGGCTTCCTGGTAGAGAAATGAAGTAAAAGCCTACCCTTATCAAATAATATTAACCAACAACAACATTAATTGATTATTTTTTTTAAGTAAGTCTATTATTTGCTGTCCCTGTTTTAGAAGCAGTTTGCTGTTTTTTTAAAAATCTGATAACCTTTCAATTGCGACCTTCAAAATTAAATGTTTTTAAAGGATTCTTTTCAACAGTTTGAACGTTTTGGGGGTGTTTTTTTGTGTTTTTTTTTCGCTGTATAAAATTTTCGTTGTTGATTAAGAAGCTAGTGAATAATGTTTTTTGAAACTGAAAAAACAAAACATTTTGGATTTTGTGGTCATTAAAACACAACGCTAAACGCCGTCACCAGAAGGCGTAGCTAGATATTTGAGCCCCAAGGGGCTCATTTGGGGGGCGCCCTGCTACATTTAGTGAGATTTGATGAAAAAGGAAAATTTGCAATAAATAGACATGTACTATCACTAAATTGGTGAAAAACAACCCTAAAGGCTGGATTATTATTTCTGCAACCCATTTATGCTCAAACATCCTTGTTTTTGTAAAATGTCAGGAAATGCAGGAGGTGAACGTCTATTTATAAAGCTGTTTAGACCCACCCTTGATTGGGGGCTAGAGTGGGGGGGGGCGTTTTCAAATAGCCCCGTCCCTCAGTTCCGCCTTGTTACTGCTAGACTATGACTAATTTTCAAACTTTGAAACCTTAAATTTTCCAAGCTGTACAAAGACCTTAAAACACCACACAATTTATGAACAAAAAACGGGACGAATCTGTAAACATCAAAACTATTAACTAACTATAAATGCAATATTGTTATTACTCGTCTGGAGGTGGTGATGATGTTTTTTGTCGCATGGCTACTTTACCATAAATCGTTGCATAGGAAAGCAATAACATTAACACCACCAAAAAAGAAAACGCTTTTTGTCCCATCTGGCGATCATTTCTCGGCTATCTCGTAGTTTAGCATACAAAATTATCAGTTGTTATGACTATGAGGTCACTCGGTCAGTTACACCAACATAAATACTCACTCACTAAACTACAAAACTAAAACTATCAAATCTAATCTAATATTAAAAAAACAACTTTTCAGAGTTATTTTTTCGACAGTATTAACGACTTTTTACTATTTTTATTCTTTATTCATACAATTTCGAAAAAACGTACCAGCTTTCAGATCAAAAAAAAAATTTAGTGTGCCCCCGACTAAAAGGTAAAAATAAACACACCTAAAAATAGCTGATTGAGTGTTGACGTTAGTTTTTGGAGTGTTTTAGACTTTGCTTTATTAGATCTGATATCTGCTTAATTGTTGTGATTTACCGAGTGCCCTCACAACAACAACAACCGTGATAAACTACAAGATCGCCGAAAATGGTTTGTGTGTTTTCAGCGATCTCAAAAAAATAAAAAGGCGGGAGGGGGGACCAACAGAATTTTGGGGAAAAATGTGTTATGAGGTATGGTAAAAAAAAAAGCTCCAGAATTTCTCCCCAGAGCCTTCATTATCAGTGCATTGTTTTTGTTGTTTTTACGTCTGTCTTTTCCGACTAGCTCCTTCCCACGAGCAAGTTGACTCTCTCCCTGCTTTTTGCTACTCACCCTGATCAATGCTCTTCACAAGCAAGCATCACTAATGTGGCCGCTTGTAGGCAAGAAAACTGACTGACTGACTACTACTATTTTTATTATTATTACCAACTACTCAAACCATTTGCTACTGTAGTGTTTAGTGTTCATCTATGCTTGCTTCGTACACTCCCGTCTTGTGGCTCTCCTTCTCCCTCCTTTCTCTCCTTTTTTTTTTTGGAAGCTCTGATTCCAGACAAAAGCCGATCTCATTGTATGTTACCTTCTTTCTCTCTTGGCCGACCATCAGACGTGCGTGTGTCTGTTTGTGCGCAGGGAACAATCAGCATCGATCTCCTTGAGAGATCACTTGACAAATAAATAAATAAATAATGATTATTTCTCTCTCAAAAGTTCTTTTCAGAAATAGAATCGGTATCAGTCTTTCTTTGTAGTTTTTAAAATTAGAATGCTTAGACTGCATTTTCTAATCTATAGATTTTCGACTTCTGATTGAAGTCGGAAATATATAGATTAGAAAGTGCGGTCTGCAGCACTGCTACCCAGGGCCAGATTAACCTATACCAGGGCCCCATGGCTATTATTAGCAATATGGGGGCCCCCATCTTGAACCATCCTTCCCTCCTATTTCGTGTATAATTTTAAGTAAGTAATGCAATCTGTCAATAATCGTGTGAATAAAGTGGATTGTTATGTGCTAATGTGTAATATATTTATTCCATTTTTTAAAGAGATATTTGTTAGGACATTTTTATTAAGTTTTAAGATATTATTATTATTATTCCATATCAGGGGCCAGCTATAGTGAGTGCTCAGACTTCACATCAGGGAATGTTCTTATTTTGACAGTTTTATTGTTTAATTTATTTTCCCTGTAGTAGTAGTGATACATTTCTAAATTGCTATTTATTTTGAGACCCCATCAATGTCTTGGGCCCTACGCCGTAGCGTAGTTTGCATATAGGCTAATCCAACTATGGTCCTGTCAAAAATTAAAATTTTAAAAACATGAATATCCCAGAATTTTAAGCCTACTCAGCTGTATAGTATGATCCGGCCATGCTGCTACCAGTGATATTAAGACACAATAATAATTAAGGTACAAGTAGTGTGGTCCTTGAAAAGAAGTGTTGTCCTTCCTACAAAGCTAGTAGTTGTATTGTTTTATTTTCACATATACTCCAGTGACTGCTCCTGATTTACAAGCAGTAATTATTAATTTATTTTAAAACAATTGAAGGCATTACAATGAAAATGAATTCCAATCAGTAATTATTAATTTATTCTAATACAATTCAAGGTGTGACATTAGCATTGAGAATTGTGCAAGAATATATGGTCAAAACATTCCTGTTTACCACGTCTGGGTTAGGGATAGGTAAATCAAGACCACAGTCATTGGAGTATGAGAGGTAAATATAAATCAATACTACTGGCTCTGTAAGAGAGACCCCACTTCTTTTTAGGGACCACACTACTTGTATCATTGTTATTGCATTTTACTAACAAAAAAACAATCATAAACCGATACTATTTATTGACAGCCTCAGGTGGCTTTTCAAATCTCACCCTTACACCTTGACATTTACAATCATTCTACTTCCTTTGTATAACATCTTTTTTTAGAAACCGTCAGCACAAACTGTCAACTTAGGTTTCTTCAGTTTTTAAGTTGGTCTGGCTGGCTATGTATGTATCACATATACAGGCCACACCAATACTCCTTAGTATGTCTCGGAAGAACTTTTTTTTAAAAAAATTTCCTCTCCAAAATGTTTTTTCTGAGATGGTTTTAAGGCATTATTTGAAACTAGAGCAGTGCCCATTCCAAAGGTGCATGTTTGGAAGTGGCCAGACTTCATGGTGTGTGGAGCAGCCTGCCATATTGTCATGTAAAATACAGCTTCAAATTATTTCGGTTACTTCTCTTCAGTGTTGCCAATTTAGATATTTTATATCTAAATTTAGATAATTCTAAAGAGCGGAAGTCATTTGAGAAACTATGAAGAAAGATCTATAATCAGTAATTTTTACATTTATTTTTATTAGATTTCTCAAGAACCATCGATCCCAAAAAACTTCAAACTCGACACTGCACTGCCTTGTGTGCTGATTAATACTGGTGAATGTCAGCTTTGTACAATGGCCTGTTGTTGAGTAATCGCGGTACATCCACACACGCACAGATTTCTTCAATTGTAGTTAGATAGCAACAAATGGTTTTATTTACAATATTCAAAATAAAAGTTGAAATGAAAGTCTGTAGTGAGGTCATAATAGATTTGGTAAGTGCATTCTCTAATGTTACAGTTTATTTGATTGAAAGTAGTATATGTAAGAATGTAGATGTCTATGTGTCTATATGAATAAGAAAGTTCAAAGTGTTGAAAAGAATTAATCACTGCTACCCACAACACTGGTTTTGGGGTTTAGGTATTTATATGTTCAAACATTTATATGTATCTATGTATCCAGACTTCGACCAGCCCTAACCGTTCATAGTAGAAACTTGAAATTTTGCACACACACTCCCCTCAATGCGTAGGGAAAATGTTTGGGTTTTTTTTAAAAATCTCTATGCCCCTCCCCCCGAATAGGGTTTTAGAGGGGGGTGTTCAATTTTATCTATGTATCTGGACTTTGACCAGCCCTAACCGTTCATAGTAGAAACTTGAAATTTTGCACACACACTCCCCTCAATGAGTAGGGAAAATGCTTTTGTTTTTGTGATCACAGCCCAACACACCATATATGGGTGGCAGTGATTCATAATTTCCCTTGCTAGTCCTATATATTATCTTTTTTATCTGTATGTATGCCACTTTCTGATTATTTTTCATTTCCTCTCTGGTGTCATGTCACACCAATAAAAATTGTTGATCTATTTGTTTTAACATGTTCTTGAGTTTTATCACTCCTTTCCC
>VCCN01006196.1:6657075-6672199 GCA_006491835.1 Architeuthis dux
AAAAAAAAAAAAAAAAAGACAAGAAAATATTTTGATCATTTTTCAAATTTACTAATATTTAATAAATCAAAATAAGAAATATTTATGTAAAAAAAAAAATAAAAATAAAAAAAAATCTGACAAAGATCACAAAGACAATTTTTTTTAGAGACACAAGTGGGGTGGGGGAAAGGAGATTTGTAAACAACCAAAGCAGCAGCATTGATGCTTTTTATTAAGATTAACTCTGATCCCCTAAAAAGAAATGTAGCAAGATTTTCAACACTTAAAACCTCCAGAATACTTGGAGTGAAATTGAGTCTGGTGTGCTCTTGGGGGCAAAACAGCGGGGGGGTTTCAATTAAATAAGAACCACAAGGATTCAAACTTGTGGATTTTGTACAGGCAAGCAAAACATATGACTTGATATTTTCCGAACCCAATCCCTGAAATACTTTTCAACCAGATTTCAGATACATTTTTATCAGATGAAGTATTATGAATCATTATTTTTATTTTCAATTTTATGACTACTTTTTACCTTCAACTTAATTTATTAGTCGCTTAAGGCTTATCTTAGTGTAACACAAGGTTACAGTAGTAGGGAACTCAGTGAGAATCAAACTCACTACACTAAAAACCAAGTCGATAAGACAAGCTTACAAATCACCATACTACAGGAGGTGCCCAGAATAATTATAGCTATTTACTAAGCTCAGTCTGGCACAGAGCCATGATATTGGGGCACCCAGTGAGGATCAAACTTACTACCCGAGAAAATTGGTCTGCAAGACAAGCTTGATAACTGTCATGCTAAAGTAGCACCCAAGCTTAGCTTAGTCTGACACAAGGCCACAATATTGGAGTACTCAGTGAGGCTAAAACTCACTAAACTAGTGAATTGGTCTGGCAGATGAACATCCTAACATTCAATGGTACACAACCAAATACTTATTTATTAAGCTTAGTCCAATCTGGCACAAGGCCACAGATCTGAGAGCATCCAGTGAAGATAGAACTCACTACACTGGTCTGTAATATTAGCTAGCTAGCCCTGAGAGCTTCCAGTGAGGATTGAAACCACTACACTGGTCTGCAATATGAGCTTGTTAGCTATTATAATACAGTAGGCAACCAAATAGTTACTGTATATTTCAGCGTATAAGACGAAACTTGAAGCATCCAAGATACACCCCAACAACTGGGCCGTCCTATAGACCAGATATAAAAACAGTGACTAAACATTGAGCTAAAACCATGCAAATCAGACTGAAATTGGGGTCTCATCTTATCCGAAGGTCATCTTATATGCCGAAATATACAGCATTTACCAAGCCTATTATTAATATTTTTAACAGCATTTCTTTCATCTTACGTTAGTTGCTTTTCATCGCAACCACCCAGACCGTCATTCTATGGCAGTTAGTAAACAGCGCAGATTGGAAATAAAGGATAAGCTCTCGGTGAGACTTGAACTCGCATCCCTTTTGCCTCAGGGAAGCCTGGTTATCCATACCAGCTGCTCTTACCGACTGAGCTACGAGAACTACGGTTGGCAGAAGATCAAATCTAACCTTCAAACTTACCCTTCATTCTTCCCTGATCTCTTGGCACCATATTTGTTATTGTTTTTACACTAGTAGTATTAGTAGTTTGCTAACCATCACTCTATGCCAGGCACCCAATCATATTTACTAAGCTTAGCATGGCACAAAACCAAAGGTGGGGGTTGAATGGACAGGCAACAAGATTCGCGCAACACAATCTTTCTATCTGCCTTGAAAATCAGCATTCACAATCCTGGCTTCCACTTGGGCTCAAACACTGACCTCTGGTACCGCTGGGAAATATGCAACTATCTCAGCCACGTGTTAGGCTCCCATAAACTAAAACACTACTTTTACAAGTTTTTTAAAAAATCTTATTCATAAAAACTCAATGCAGGTTTTCCCCCGCTATCCAAAATGGTGTTAAGCGTTGAAGCAATTACATTAATTTATGCGGGAAAACTTTTTGAACATTCCCAGACACAAAAAATCATGATGATGGTGTGTTAGGCTGAGTTGTCGGAGGTTGGGAGGTATAGGAGACTGGGGAGTAGAAGAATGAGGAGGAGGGTGCGCACTGCCTCTATAACAGCTTACTGCAAAACAATTGCTGAACGCTATTTTCGCCCTTTTCTGTAAAAGCGAAAAAGTGGGCATGAAGTGGCCTTTTGAAAAGCGGGGGACACCTGTATTTTGAGTTATGAACTGTTTGGCATTTAACACACATTGTTTTTTCTGTCACAAAAAAAATATCAGGCATTCACTATATGCATTTTAAATTATTCAGATCTGCATTTCCAATGAACTTGAAAGGGAAAACAAAACACTATCAAAAGTTGTAAAATTTTTGGTCAGCTGGAAATATTACTTTAAGATAGTATTAGGGTATATCAAAGTATTTTCGTTTTTACTCTAAAGATTATTTCATGGTACACATCTAAAGACTATCTATGATTCCACTATATTATTAATAGTATTATAATATAGATCATATCATTATCCATACTAATCAGCTGTACCTTTTATTTCAGATGTTATGATTAATGGTCGACCGATATGGGTTTTGGTCAATACCGATATTTAGAGAGCGAGGCAGCCAAGATTTTTCAGGGTTTTTTTTGGCATCTAAAATAATGTGAACACAGGAAAATATTTGAAAATAAAAAATGTGCATTGTCTCTGTTTGGGAAATGAAAAAGTTATGAAGTGTATACATTAGTTAGAAACATTGTATAGTCTACTTCAATGTTTACCCTTTATTTTATTCCCCCGCCCATACAACTAAAGAAGCCTAATAACCAACAAGACTGCCTCCGCCCTCCTGCCATACCCCCTCATTCTGCGTTGTATGGTCGTCTCTCTGGACTTTACTACCCCTCCTCTGACTTGGTCAACCCTTTGATCTCACCAAGCCGAATTCATGAAAAATTACATGCTTTTTTTGGCCCCCTCTCTTTCAACCTTTCAGTTTTAATTTTAAACTAAAAGGTACTTTTTTTCTATTAGAATAAAAACTTCTAGTTATAATGGTGAATGCAAGTATTGAGATTCTGGCAATTTTAAGGCATTATTTTAAAGTGGGCTTCAAAGCCACTAAAAGCTTCTTGAAGAATTCAGGAAATGGAAGGAAATTAAACGATATTTGACTGTGCTGCCCAAAACTTGTTTAAGCATTTTAAGGGTGGTGAATTGTCCCTTGAAATAGAGCCCAAAAATGGACGACATTCAGTTGCCAATTATGGTTTAAAACGCACGGTAGAGGAGAACCTGACCACCAGCCCTCAAAAAGAAGAGCTAGGACCATCAAAAGATACCACATGTTGAGTATTACATGAGCTTAAAAAAAAACAAAGGTCTGTAAAAAACGAAAATACTTTTGATACACACTAATAAAATCTATATCATACCCTCTCTTATTCAAAATGCAACCTCTTGAGGAATTAATTTCTATATATGATAATTATAATGACATTTATTAGTTAAGAACCTATATTTGCCTGGTACCTGTGTGAGCGACTGCTAAACGAGCAGCCTAAGTCGCTCACACCTGCGCCAGGCAAGTATAGGTTCTCAATTAATAAATGTCATTATAATTATCATATTCTGTCGGATATAAAAATATCCATCATTTGATTTCATATGTATAAAAAAGAAACAGTATTAGATTTATATCATAGATATTGTTTCGTAATAGCTTATTTATTTTCTTTAATAACTGTACATAAATACAGTGTCCCACAAAAAAGACGATCAATAGCAGCTCTGGTTTATTACCTGAAAGTTAACTAAACATTCTCATAATAAAGAATTAACATTATTCTAAACATCAACCAATTCTTGTAAATGTGAGAAAATTCTCCTTCATTAAAAAAACGAGAGCTACAAAATTTTTTTA
Source organism: Architeuthis dux (assembly GCA_006491835.1). Classification (NCBI taxonomy): domain Eukaryota; kingdom Metazoa; phylum Mollusca; class Cephalopoda; order Oegopsida; family Architeuthidae; genus Architeuthis; species Architeuthis dux. Next base: position 6,660,997 of record VCCN01006196.1, read on the forward strand.
AAAAGCTGATGCAGTGTATCAGTTTAAAAAAGATTTCCAAACTTTTTAAAAAATAAAATCTTTTGTGACACATTACTTATATTAGTGTATAATAATGGAATCATTTATGTTTTATCCACTAGACCAAAGCTTTCCAAACTTTGGTGACACTTTTTAAAAAATAAAGTTTTTTGTGATACATTACTTAAGTTTTGTTAGCCAAGTCAAATATATGTCATCCCAACAGTTTGACCAACTCATAAGTATCTTTTGAAAGATATACAAAATTATACTTAATTTAGTGAGACACCTAAAGATTATCAGCGACAGTTTGGAAAGCTTTGGCTTAAAATGTCCTATTGGTTTTTTCTGAAAATTTTGAACGCTTGAAGAGTCATTTCGTAATAAACATCTAATGCTCTTTTTGTAAACTTTATTTTTTATGAAAGTGTTTAATTAACATACAGGTCATAATTATAGCTGTTATTAACAAAGTGTGTGAGACACCCTGTATTCTATTCTATAATATTTATTCATTATTATCAAAGTGTTTAATTAACATACAGATCATAACCATAGCTGTTATTAACAAAGTGTCTATATACTGGACACAGACTATTTAAAAATGAAATATTTTAAAAACGTTTTAATATCTGCTTCAATAAGTTTAATTTTAAAATTCTTAAAACCTTATTTAATCTAAATTGAGATAAAAACTAGAATTGAACATTTTCACAATTAAAATCTTTTTAAATTTGATTTCCTTTTTAATGTATTTAAAAATGAAATATTTTAAAAACATTTTAATAAGTTTAATTTTAAAATTCATATAAACAATTAAACATTTTCATGATTAAATTTTTTTTTTATTTGATTTCCTTTTTGAGGTATTTAAAAACTTTTTAATAAGTTTAATTTTGAAATTCTTAAACCTTATTTAATCCAAATAGAGATAAAAGCCTGAATAAAACATTTTCACGATTAAAAAGAAAAATCTATTTCATTTCCTTATGAACAAACAATCTTACCAAATTGTTTTTAGTTTCAATTCTCCCTACCCAACCTTTCAATCTGTCTTGCATGGCACCAAGCATTATTTTTTTAAAAGTCACATTGATGGACTGGCTTGCAAATCTGTATTTCAACTTCAAAATGACGGTGACTTGATTTTACACCAGAACAATTTCATTTGCAGTACACTGGACCCCTTAACCTGATAGAGCTCAATTGTAGGAATTGGGCTATCAAATGTTTCATCATAATCCAGAGCTTTCCAAACTTTTTGCAGTGGCCACACACGTTTAAAAAAGAAAATATTTTTTGCGACATTACTTAAGTTAGCCAAGCCAAATGTATTATGTCATCCCAGCAGTTCATCTGACTCAGGAAAAGTAATAATAATTTCGCTACACACTTAGAGATTATCAGCGACTCAACAAAACTGCTGCAACACAATTTGGAAAGCTCTGTCATAATTGATATACAAATCCTACCAGAGATGATAATAGCTAAGATACATAGAACTAAGACAGTCCCATATCTATTTACATAGTGAAGTTTTAGGATTAAATGCTACTCATTTTATTGCTATAATTTAGCTAAAAATTGAAAGTGCCTTAAAACAGGCATTTGATTTGAGATTTGAATGAATCGTATCTTCCGTCAAAGACATTTGACTTTCAAAATGCAAGAATCAAATATTTGATGGGCCAATAAGTACATGAGAGATAAATTATGGAATATTCTTCTTACAATGTGAATAGATGCCCTGTATTAATAGCAGTGAAGGACATCATCATAGCAGTGAAGGACATCATAGCCACTGTTGCACAAACATAGGTTTATACTGATATTTAGAGGCTCGGCCAGGACATCCCTACCAATCAACTACTTTTATCTTTCATCCATTCTTCATTAAAACAAAAAATGAAAAGGAGAGAGAAGTATATATATAAAAAAAAAAATATTGTTGGGTCAGGGTCGACTAAAGATATGGCCGTTATTACCGAAATGGCTCGCATCTGTTCAAAGTAAGTAAACAACAAGCTCTCCCTAAAATGACAAACGGAAAGGTGTGTGACGTCTTCAATGTATTTTTGTCAGGGTCGTACTCCTGAATGATTTCTAAAAGCCGCTGTTCTTTGAGTCCACCTGTGATGTAGATTTTGTTGTCTCGTACAAATGACCCTGCTTTACGAATACTAATGGTGACCTCCATTGTGGTCCACTGGTCAGTGTTGGGGTTGTAAGATTCAATGAGATCAATGGGACTAGCCAGGCCATGACTATCTTCCACGTTGCCACCAATGGCATAGAATTTATCCTTGACACATGCCAAGATGTGGTTGCAGCGTGGCCGCAGCATCCGTGACCTGTCATCCCATGAATTAGTTACGGGGTCGTAGCAGAGGAAGTTATTGACACAACCAGTTACGGTCTGTCCCCCACAGACATAAATCTTGCCTTTACATACATCGCCTGCGTGCCCATAGACAGCAATGTTCATAGGAAGTCTCCAAGTCCACTGATTCGTCTCAACTGTGTAGCTTTCCATCGTGCAGGAAATGTTGTTTTTATCTTTGCCCCCGATTGCAAAGAGGACCTTGTTCACGGCGACCATAACAAAGTCCTTTCGTGCCTCCATAAGTCGAGTAAATTCTGTCCAGGTGTCAAAACGTGGGTCAAATCGGAAACAGCGGGGGGATGCATTAAAATTGTGATCATTATTACAGGTACCTCCACACACGAACATAAAATTATCAACTACAATAACCCCAGGGTTATACATTGGAATCAGCGGATTACGTAACGTTGTGAACTTTTCAGTCTTGAAAGTATAGCTTTTAGGGGACTCGCCGTGGCATAAAACCAAGCTGACTTTCTCAGAACGCACTTGGGTTCGTTTTGTTTGGTACATGGGCTGTTTACTTATGTCCCTATTGTAGTCCTGAGCTTCACGGAAAAGGCGACTGCAGCCAGAGATGTTGCGCATGACTGGAAGACGTGCAAGTTTATCAAGCTCGTCCAGTCGTAACAGTGGTAAGCGAATGTTTTCAAGTAACTGCGGAAGGTACTGTTTGCGGACTTTTTCATCAAAGTTTACCCAATCAATCACAAACATCACCAATTGATACTCAGAGGTGACACGAAGGTTATCTCCGCCCAAAAGAAAAGCCAATTGGCAATGCGTTAGCTGGTAGTACTTCTCGGTGCTGACAATTTTCTCAAAGTTTTCTCGTATGAAGTCCCGAGACTTTTCCTGAGCTTTCATCAAAGAATAGACATCAGCAAGAATGAGGACATCGACGCAGCTGTCTAAGTTGATAGACTGGACCAAATATTCTGTGCACAATTCGACTGAATCGATCACCTGGAAAAATAAAGAAGCAGGAAATAAAATAAATGTCTTACAAAGAAACAAGATGGATTCATTTTCATCTTCCATGAAAGGAAATAAACCAAAAGAATAGGAAAATGGAGTAATACACTTAACATCCACAGTGCAAAATAAATTTGGACCATGGATTAAACAAAGATTAACCCCTTTTGCTTTATTAAATTTGACTTCATCCTAAATTTAGTTGTTTTTTTATACAACTTATTAGTTTGTCTAAAAGCAACTAAAATTAGGATGAAGGTAAAAACTAGTCAAATTTAATAAAAGTGGTGTGTTACAATACTTCATCCAATAATAATAAAGTGATTAATAAAAAAATTGATGAAAATAGAAAGATTTATTGCAGGTTTTGATTGGATAGATTTGCTTAGCGGCATATCAACCCTTGATGGGTCATTTAATGCCGAAATCAGTTTAAAATTCCAAAAATCGGAGTCTTGCGACATTGGTGAAAAAACAGGTGGCCCCAGTATGTGTGTGTGTGTCTTACCGCTCTGCAGTTGGCATATTCTAGGCCCCAGCTGACCGGGCTATTGATTGGTTTCATTTTCATACAAATCAATAATATGTACAACAGAATATCTACGGTTAAGGGGGTGGGGTGATTATTAACAGATGTGACATACACTTAAGGAAGGCAGAAGAGCCCACGAGCCAAAATGAGCATTCAGAGAAAAATCTAAAGGATCTAACAGACGTGACATACACTTGAAGAAGGCTGAAGAGGTCACCAGCCAAAATAACCTGTTCATTGGTCAAAATTAAAAACAACAGGATCAATTTTCCTTTCAGAGATTTGGCCACATTTCAGTCCAGAGTTTCCCTTTTGTGGGGCATAAAAACGATATAATTTGTAAAGTTTACTTTAGATCTGTAATGCAGAACTCTGACTATATGTGCTAACTAGCATTTCAAGGGGAATTATGAATCACTGCCACCGATATATACTGTGTTGGAGGGGTGATCAATTAAAAAGTTGGGCTGTAATTTGTGTTGTGAAAATATGATGCTCGGATTGTGAAAGCTCATTCTTTCTGAGAAGGAGTAGAGAGGGAATTTTTGCCTGTACAAAGTTCAGTGTAGAGTGAGTAGCAGAGAATTTGAATATATCCTTGAGAGTATTTATCAATGTTTAATGTCCTTTCATTCATTTGTCTCCCTCCCACATAGTCAAGAGTCTTCGTAATGGTAACAGAAGGTAACTTGATCTAAAATATTTCTTTCCAGGTACACAGCAAATACAGAGGTAGCCAAGTATTGTGACAGGGTCTTTTAGATAACAATAATCGGCTGATAACATTAAGCAAAGGATATAAAAATTGGAACAATTCATTGTTATAAACAACTTTACATTATAAAAAATTAAATTGAAATCTTTTTTTTAATGGATTTTCAATAAAGTGTTCAGGACCGATTGATTTTGATAACAATAACCAGCTTCCTCTGTATAATCGTTCACACAAATTTAACGACATTTCAAACTTGTCAGACATGCGCACAGTAGTGTTGTAAAACATAATTGCAACATGTATGGCATTGATTTGAAATCTGTTAATGATATAAAACGGAAACCAAAATATTGGAATTCAATGTAGATAATAATTCCAAGGGAAATTAGGAATCACTGCCACCCATATATGCTGTGTTGGGGGTGATCAATGAACAAGTTACTTCTCTTGCCTTTTGTTGGGCTGTGATCACTAAAAAATGTCTGAATTTTCAACAAAAAAAAAAAAGTGGACACAAACTTACATTGCATACTGATCCCCCATCTAAAAACCTATTATGGGGAGGAGGTAAAAATTCTTTTAAAAAACCCAATATTCTCCCTACTCATTGAGGGAAGTGTGTGTGTAAAATTTAAAGTTTCTATTATGAACAGTTAGTCCGGATACATAGAAATGTACACATAACCTAAACCCAACCAGTGTTGTGGGTAGAAGTGATTAATAAATATTTGATATTTACTTTACTCAGATATACATTTAAAAATATTAATTTTATGATTGTTTTGATAAAATTTAGTTAATCTGAATAGGATTTTCATGTCGCTGCAGCAGTTATAGAGCAGAAAATATCATATCTTGATACAAGGTCTATCTGGAAAGTATCTTGCTATTTGGAATATTTTGAGAACTGGCTGCACAGCCTTGATGTAACTTGGCAACCAGGAGGGACCTTACTGCACATGCATGAACAAATTCTCCAATGAGGTTACTCAGACAGCAATGAAATGCCATTGAGTGAGCTTGTGTACTGCATGACTGTTGTATTCACAATGACTGAGCAAGTCATCTCGTGTAGGTTTTTTTTTTGCAAAACATCACCCAGTTCTGACAGGCTAATGTTCTTATCTCAAGACAGGATTCTTAAGGATTTGGTATTCACCCTGTTATTTAGAAGCTAGTTTCAAAGTACAGTAGCCCCATCAAGCAGGTGTTGTGGTCCAAGAAAGACAACTTTGCATAACTAAACCGTGGATAATCAAAAGTCAATTACGAGTGTCAAACAAGTTCATCGGTGAACAAAGGTGTTGTTTTCATCACAAAATCAAAGAAATCAGGTGTAAAACACCAATTATATGTTAATTGAAGGCAAATTGAAGAAATTTAATATTTTAATCATGAATGAATTTTTCACAAAATTGTTCCCATTCACTGTTATCCGGACAAGTAGGCTGTAATATAGACAAAAATGTCGGGGTCCACCACCCACCTTATATTGTGAACCATGCTATAGCGAACAGTCCTGTATTGAGGGACTCCTGTGTAATGTAAAATAGGTTCCTCGACTCTTAAATTCATGAACCGCTGATAACAATATGATAATAATTAACAGAGAAATCAACATCTAAAGAGACATTTTCTATAGTTTTGAGAAGGGTCATTGATATTCAAATGGTTCTTCGGACGATTGAAAAATCAAAGAGGCAGCTCACATCAAAATGTCGACTAAATGCATTGGCCAGACAAGTGCGGATTTCAACCCGATGTGGCTTCCACTTCTCAACAAAAGACACAGAAACACCCGGGCCATGTGCTATAAGGGTTACCCCCTTTAAACATAACTTCTGTTTAGCCCATCACACTCGGATTTTGCACCTGAGGAGGGCCAAAGAATGGATCGGCCGTAACATTGTGTTTACAACACAAATAATAAGGTGTTCAATCGTCTGAAGAACCATTTGAATATCTAAAGGACATAACTACTTTTCTACTAATAAGAAAATAGCAAAAATTGGCTGACTGTATATGAATTTAACAGTTAAAAACAAAAAAAAAGGTCATCTTACCTGCAAATGACTAGCAGCCAGCAAAATATCATCAATAGTGTCACTTGTTATTTCCAGCAAGCCTGTGTAAGCAAAATTAATGACAGCATGAACCCCTATGGAAGTTAAGCCAAGTAAAGTGACAGAGTTTTCACGGCTCTCCCTCATGCTTCCAGTCAACATAGCATTAAAATAGTCGCTGCTGGCAGCCAGCAGGGTTTTATGCACAGAGATACTCTCATTTTCCACATTAATTGTGTAGTCGAAAAGATGTCCATCATCCCGTAACTTCTGATAACCATGCATTAACTTGCAACCATGGCGTTCAGACTGAATGTTTATCATGGGAATGAGACTATCGAAGTCTGATCGGCGATATTGCTGCTTTGGTTCATTTGGAAGGACATCCTGCAGAGAAAAACAAGACATTAGATTCAATCATCACAACAGAACTTTTAATGGAAGACATTCAAACACGTTTTTGCTTTTAATAATTCATTTCAAACTAGAAAGCACACAGAATACATACCTCCGCTAACGCCATATATTAACTAAAATCTGAATAAGTTCATCTATAGCTACGATACGATTGTGTTTCGTTTTTTCTATATTTTAGACTATTGTCTTAATATATCAAAAAATATCTCCCAATTAAAAAAAAAGACAAAAAAAGAAATTCCCGGATGTGCCTCCAAATTTAATCAATTCTTCATTAGCATAATCAACCCTTCCACAGAATGTCACTGAAATTCATTTAGAACTTTTGGAGATATTGTGCGGACAAAGAGACAAACATGGATGAATATATATAAATATATAGGGGGAAAAAAAAAAAAAGAAGTTTTTCTCAATCAAAAAACTATTCCTGGTTCCACCCCAAAACTTTATCAATTCTTCCTTAGCCTATGGCCCACCATTCCACAAAATGTCATTAAACTTTGTCAACAGACAGACATGACCATGGCTTAAAAAAAACGGTACTGCTTATAAAAAGTACCCAGAAACTGTTGGCCCTAGATAACAGCTGAAGATTTTCGAGTTAAATACACTTGAAATTTCAGTGTATAAATTATTAACCCTCTGAGTAGCAGTAGAGAAATATTCCTTCCTCTTTGTTAAACTTTAGCGGAGATTGGGGGGGGGTCTACTACTACATAGGCACACATGGTTGGATAGCCGCACGGAGAGGTACAAACTTTTTGATTTTGGTTTTCAGTTAAAACGTTAGTACTAGAAGTTAAAACTTTATAGACTATACACACACACACACACCACTGCCAACTTATTTGGCAGAGGTAAATAACCATCAGCTGTGTCTTATGCTTATAGTATCAGTAGCAGCCATCAGCCCCTCTCCCTACCTACCCTTTTATTAAACTACCTAACTCACCAGTCCTGTGTTTGTACACTTATAATAACCGCCCAGTATCTGTATCTTGTTTCTAGTTATTTAAAAAAATATTTCTAAAGGGTTTAATGTTGGCTGCTGCAGGGTCAAAATCCACTCCTCTTTCCAACTGAAGATGATTACTGTAACTTTTGTATTGTATATATAATAAATAAATTCGCAAATAAATAAGACTTGTCAGTTTGGATCAGTTGGTAAGAGAGCAGCCTACCAATCACTTGGTTGTGATTTCAAATCACAGTAGGGAAGTGTTAATTTTATATATATGTTTGGTTTAACTTGACATGATAGACAAACAGTGAAGAGTTTACTCCCTTGAGGATTGTTCTTGTTATAAAGTCAACAACTCAGACTGGAGTTTGACAAAGATTCTCAGCTATTGTTTGATCCTAACAAAAAGAACAATGAATGTAAGACAATCTAGTTGTCTGAATTCTCTTACGTTTCTAAAAACAAATATCCTACAATATGAATATATTCCATGCAAGGAAAGATAACTCAAGCAAAACAGTGGGGCATGTAACTTCATGTTGTATCAATGATTAGAGACAGGATGAGCAGCGGATTACAGTAGAGGCACACGCACAAAAAAACAAATACAGATAATTTGATAACAAGCAGCTTCCACTGTATAAATAATATAAAGATATGTATAAATAAAAACAGTTGATTTAGGATAGCAGCAGTTGATAGGAAAAATGATAAGAGAAAACTGAAGTGTTGTGTCTAGGGTCATTAAGTGCACAACGATTAGTGTACTTAACCCTAAGGTCAATTTCTTCCTAAGTGATTCAATCCAATTAGCACAACCCAGAAGAATTCCTAAAAAGAAGTATTGTCAGGAGAAAATATAAACAGATATTTCACACACCGACTTTACCTTAGTAATTATCCTGGGCTAGTTTGTGGTAACAAGCATCCTGAACCCAGCACTCAAGATCTGTGAGCGCAAAGATGGCGGAATCATATTCGCTGTTTTGATAGGATGATTGAATTTAAACTGGTATTGGCTTAACTATTGTCAAACTCCAGTCCAACAAGAACAATCTTCACCTAATTCAGGAGAGTAAAATCCTCACTGTTCATCAATCCTGTCACATTAAACCAAAATGATATATAAAATTAACATTTCCTTATCGTGATCGATAGGCTGCTCTCTTATCAACAGAGCCAAACTGACAAATCTACCTATACATACAAAACTTACAGTAATCATCTTTGGTCGGAATAGAATTACGAGTGGGGTCTGACCCTGCAGCAGCCAGGCATGTCTTCTATATTTTCTACTTTTATTTTGTCCTCAACAAAAATGCTGACAGTTGTAACTACATAAAATTAAAGCTAGGATTTCAAATGCTGATTTTCTAAGCAGGCAAGCTCTCTCCACTTGAAAGATTGGCACAACACAATCTGTCTCCAAATGTATTAAATAAAAACAAGCAAATAAAGCTTAGTAAATATATCTTATATAAAAGAATGAGCTGTTGTGTACATTGCTCCTTTCATTGTGGCTATGTTTTCAAATTTAGCTTAGTAAATAAATTGTAATAATAGGGTTTCTTAATTATTATTTAATTTAGAATATCTAAGGCTTCCCACTCTTTACTAGAGATCATTTTCCAGGACATTTTCAGTGATAATTTAAGCTCAGTAAATGTAAAATAAGGAGCCCAATACACAAAACAAAACTAATTTGAATAAACTCGTTAAACCAAAACCGAGGCTCAGGCCACTGAGGACCAGTGTTGGCAACTTTGCGAAATTTTTATATCCAAAATTGAGGCAAAAAATACCTAGATGTTCCAGGGCATTTTACTTATTCTTTCATTTTCTGTGCGTTTTCCAGAACCGGAAAATTAGTCAACTATTTTCCAGGACACATGGGAACCCTGTATCTATCTCATAAAAAGGTATGAGCAGTTGCAACAAAAGTGTACATTGCTCCATTAGTGTGGCTATGTTATAAAAATTGTCTTAGTATAATGAATAGCACTTATTTTCCATTCTTAATTCTCATTTGATAAAAAGAAATTAAGTATAATCCGGTTGTTATTATAATTTAACTGTCAACAAAGTTGAAAAGAGGTATATGTTTTTGGTCGCATCTTTGTCTGCCCACACAATATTTCCAAAAGGACTGAATGGATTAATGAAATTTTGCGATGGGGATAAGAAAGAGGTGGTAAAATTTGGGGGCAGATCAAGGATTTTTTTTTGTTCGAGAGATTTGTTCCATACATTTATGTATACATTCATGACTGCCCACATGATATCAAAATTTCATGTCTGTCCACACGATATCTCCAAAAGTTCTCAATCAATCTCAAATGGTGGCTAATTGGCTACGGAAGAACTGATTAAATTCTGGAAAGGATCCATGCACAATTACCTCCCCAACGTTGTAGTTATATATCCAAACCATATAATATTGCCAAAATTTCATGTCTGTCCACTCAATATCTTCAAAAGTTCTCAATTAATTTCCATGGGCTATGGAGGAAGCGATTAAATTTTAGGATGGATCCATGTGCAATTACCTCCCTCACATCGTAGTTACGTGCACACCACATAATATTGACAAAAGTTTATGCCTGTCGACACAATATCTCCTAAAGTTCTGTATGAATTTCTATGTAATTTTGTGGAAGAGTCAGCTATGTGCTACTGAAGTGATTAAATTTTGTGGTGGATCCATGCACGTGCTTTCTAGGTTTAATAAATAATTCAGCCTTTGTTTTCATAATTGTTATTTATTTTGGTAAAATGAAGACTAGATTAAAATTTAGAACTTAATACATTTGGCATTATTCATTATTTGAAATACCTTCAATTTATTCTCTTGAAATGAGGACCATTTTTTTAATAGAAATTTCCAAACTTTATATTTTATCAGCTATATTTCATGTATGCCAATCATTTAGTTTAAACTTATTTCTTTTACACTTTATTAAATTTGACTAGTTTTTACCCTGATCCTAATTTTAGTTGTTTTCATACAACTTATTAATTCGCGCCACTGTATCTATGGCAACGAATAACAGCGCAATCAGAAATAAAAAGCCTTCAGTGAGAATCAAACTCACACACTCATTGCCAGAGAGAGAGGGACTAGTTTATGTCTAGCTGCTTTTACCAATCGGCCACAAAG
>VCCN01006196.1:6762760-6781541 GCA_006491835.1 Architeuthis dux
AATTTGCTACGTAAGTTTATGCTAAATTGATCCCTTACTTTGTGTCTTGCAGCATTCACACTTGTCTTTTGAAAATCTTTCAAAAATTCAGACTTTTTTTAGTGATTACTGGCCAACAAAATCCAAGAGAAAAAACTTATTCATTGATCACCTTTTTTCTAATACAGCATGCTGCCAAAAGACGTTGGTCACGTGATGGTTTCTATTCAGTGACTAACCAGATCTGTCTTCCTTTTTTGTTACTTTAAGAAATGAAAAGCTTTTACAAGAATTTTTTTTTTTGAAAAAAAAAATATTGTATTTTTTCCCATTTCTATCAATCAGTTTTTGTGTTTCAATTTATCTTGTTAACTGCTTATTTTCTGATAGATGTCCTGATTATTTCAACACAGCCAATAACATCCATTAACTCTTAACATCCTGTTGAAATCCTCTAAGTCCATAGCCCAGTCCTGTAATGATTGAGCAGAAAATGGCTAAAGATGGTTTGTTTATTCAAATGTTTTATAGTGTCTTTACTTGTGGGCAGATTGTTGTGAAAATTGGCAGTATTGAGGGAAAGATTTAGTTTTTTAATGTGATCATGATTTTCAGCCATCGGCCATGTTTTTTCATGCAGTTTGAGGCACATAGGATGTTAAGTGTTAAGTGTTTATCTTGTCTTTGAGAATGTGGAAATTGCTTTTCTGTGATGTCCATCTTTATTGTATGAATGAGCCTGTTAACCCTTTCCAGACCAACCAAGTCTCCCGCATTGAAAAAATATGCCTGTAAAAATGTTTTCCCTCCTTTTTTTTTCTTTTTTTAAAAATTACGCCTGTTGTTTTCTTAAAGCTTTCAAAAAAGATGTCTGCTTTCTTTGATTCTCAGAATCACATTAGTTTTGGAAAAGATTTTAAAAGGAAAAAAAAATTTCTTTTAAAATGACTACATTTTTGTTTTATATAAATCCATAAAATAAAATTCAAAATATTTAGGCAGAAATAGATTTTCTTTTGTTTGTTTACTTTAGTAATTTAGTATTATAATTTATATACAGTACCTGTCATAAGTATTTGAACAGACAACCATTTTGCTTCTAATCTATTGGTTTTGAGAGTTAAAAACAGGAACATTATGCAAGAAGAACCAATTTTTTTGCAATCAACATAACAAGGGATACTTTTAGTAATGTTTTATGGTTCTGAATGGTATATAGCAATGTGAGTTCACTTTTTAATCTCCTTAACAAATTCTGAACAAGTTTTTAGATGGATAGAAACAAAAAACTTGATATTTTTTCATTTAACAATTTAATTCTATTAAAAAAAACATTTTCAAGAAATTTAGCATTCAGAACAACAAAACGTGACTAAAAGGTTTTCTGTTTTAATAAACTGGAGAACATGAAATTCAAATTATTTAAGTACTGATAGGTTATTTTTACTGGAGAAAGATCAAGAAACCCCAAACATTTTGCAAAGATCAAGAAACTGCAAACAGTTTGCAAAGATCAAGAAACCCTAAACATTTTGCAAAGATCAAGAAACCCCAAACATTTTGCAAAGATCAAGAAACCCCAAACATTTTGCAAAGATCAAGAAACCCCAAACATTTTGCAAAGATCAAGAAACCCCAAACATTTTGCAAAGATCAAGAAACCCCAAACATTTTGCAAAGATCAAGAAACCCCAAACATTTTGCAAAGATCAATGACATACATGTCTTTGTCTAAACATTCCAATCCAAACTCATTTTGGGGGGTAAAAAGTGAAAGCCTAATGATAAAAAAAAGGCTAAAAGAAGTAGTCCTTGGGCCAGGAGAAATATTGGTACAAGAAGTGGTACTAAAGATGATTGTTATGAGTCTTTAGGGGTGCCAAATCTGTCCAAAAATGCTTGATGGACATGCCAGATGCCCAGCTTAAGTGGCCATTTTGAAATTCAAAAGGGACGACTGTGAATGTTAACATTTCTTCCAGTTATGACTAAGTCATTGTGCATGGATCCATCCAAAGATTTAATCACTTCTTCCGTAGCCTATTTCTCCTCCTTCCACAAAATGTTATCGAAATTCATTGAGAACCTTTAGAGATATCATGTGGACAGACAGGAGTGAATACAAAAATGTACCAAAAGAAAAACGGAAAATATCTCTCAATCACAAATTCCTGGATCCACTCCAAAATTTAATCACATCTTAAGTAATATGTGGAAAGCTGATAAAATTCTCTTTCAAACAAAATATCATGTCATCTGTACAAACATTTGGTTTTCTGGCCCCAAACAACTTAGTGTTAAAATTGGTTGCATTCTTGAAAAATGGCCACCATCTTGGATTTTCAACTAGGATTTCTTGGGTCTTTTAGTATGGTGTTCTGGAGAACATATTAATTTTTTCCAATTAAACCATAGTTTTCCTGTACTAATTTACTCACCTGACAATTAACTTATATACTCTGATTACTCATTTCAGCTGGGTGACCCAAAGGTCCATCAACCATTTTCATACTCCGCAGTCATGTACAAAACTGAAATGCATTGTTAAATTTACTACTAGTTAAATTTACTACTAGTTTAATTTACTACCACTACACCAAAGTTTGGCTCCTGGCCCATGGACTAAGCGAGTGATGAATCATTATTGGTACGCAACACTTAATTACTTTTTATTAAATTTGACTAGTTTTTACCTTCACCCTAATTTTAGTTGTTTTAAAAACAACTTAAATTAGGATGAATGTAAGAAAGACTAGTCAAATTTAATAGAAAGTTCTGTGTTACAATACTTCATTCAATAATAATAAAAGATTGACGTAATTACTTCTTTTCAAAGAAGAATTTGTGGCATTTAGAAAATGATGCAAACTTGTCATCATTTTCTCTGCATTTTTTTCTTTTGGGCTTGCTATGGCTTGATACCATTCATTGAGTTCAGAATGGTATCAGTATTCTTAATGGTTGTGATGCTGTAACAGATTGCACCAAAAATCCTTGTTTACTTCTTTAAAAAGAAAAGCGTCCCGTCTATTAAGAGACAACCCCCAATGGAGTATGGAGCCCGGTGACAATGTCCCGGTTTCTGTTGCATGTGTCAGCTTAGTGATCCTTGCAAGTTTCAAGTCTGGTCGAGACCAGGACTTTATTCTTACAAGTTTTTATGACCACCACCTTGGCAGGATGCAAGTCCACCGAAGGGATACCTCCACCCTAATCACACAGTGTACTCAATTAGCTGCTGAGTGCACATGGAAATTTGTCCCAGTGAAAAATTTTCTACACTCTTTGTTCATACTGGGAATCGAACCTGGGACCTTCCAAGTGTGAGGCAGACGTGCTAAACATTACACTATCCGAGTGGACATTTGTTTACTTTCTAATTATGCATAAATACTCTGTTTTATAGGATTCACGGTGAAATAAAAATAATTACTTTCTGAATTTCTGTGACCTGGTAATGTTATTCAGTGATTCATCTTTATCATAAACCACACAAAATAAAATGAAAACAACAAAGATAAGGATGCTGGTATAAAAAAAATCATCAAATAATTGCGATAATTAAGTACAGGTTGGATCAGAAACACCTTACAGGAAGAAATCAGATGTTGAAAGGTCACTTTAAAATTATTTTTGTTTTCATTACAGGTTGAGTTCACTGGTGGCTTCTTAATCTAACAGTACACTACTTGGAGTTTAGTTAGCATGGATTGTTGGTTGGTACAGCAGCATATTTTTTGCAGTAGAAATGTTCATCAAAACAGTGATTGATACAGTAACGCAGTCTTCCCTAAACATTTGCTGTGTAGGTGTTACAGAATTTGTTTTGATGAACGTTTCTACTACATAAAGTGTTGCTGTGCCGACCAACCGTCCATGCTGACTAAGCTCCAAGCAAGCAGTGAACTCAACCTGTAACGAAAGAAACATTTTCAAAAGTGTCAGGTTTTTCTGTTCCACTCTATATGAGCCACAAGTTATATTGGTTAGAGGTTTTACAGAACATAGCAATTTGCAACTAGAGAGGAAACCACTTATTGTGATCACTTTGGGACTGGGTCTTTTAGATAACAATAACCGGCTGATAACAATAACCGGCTGATAACATTAAGCAAAGGATATAAAAATTGGAACTATTTACATTCATTGTTATAAATTCACTGTTATTAAATTCATTGTTATAAACAACTTTACATTATAAAAATTAATACAAAATTTATTCTTTTAATTTAAAAAATTATTTAATTCATTCTGAATAAAATGTTTTGTTCCGACTGATTTTGATAACAATAACCGTTTGATAACTTTATCTGTGATTATAATAAACAGTTTCCTCTACACATAAATTGGTATATAGGGGCACAGAGTTGGCCTAAGGGTTAACAGCATGGAAAATGGAATTAGAAAACCGAGTTGAAATTCTGTCTTAGGTAGTTTGTATGTGTGGCATTCATCTTACCGAAAATCAGCTCTGAACGTTGATTGGTCACTTTTTTCAGAGAGTACTATTTACCATAGATATTGGTTAACTGTTTTTTTCTAAAATTACTGATAATTGTATAGTTCAGCCACATAGAATCGTTGTTCATTGGATGGCGTTCATTATTTTAACATATTTTGGCGAAAATTTATGAAATCTTTAAAATCAAGTGGTAGCAGGGATGAAAAAGAATTACTGAAAGCACAGACCATTACTTATGATTTTCTTTATTTTTAAAACCTCATTTGAATAAGCAAGATTAATTTATTTTTTAAATTTACATCTTTTTTTTTAGAATTTCAAATTTTTTTTAATGAATTAGAAATGGCGAAAAAATAAAAATAAATAAGTGAATTCATAAAAGATAAACAGAAGTAAATACTGTTAGTGCTGCTTAATTTTGTAAATTTTCACCAAAATATGTTAAAATAATCAACACCGTCCAATGAACAACAATTCTACGCGGCTGAACTATACAATTACCTATGCTAATCCAAATAATACCTGAAACTTTTCATAAATCATGTTAAGGCACATACGATCGTAAATAAAATCCTTTTGTTTTTCTTCATAAATCTTATACACGATATGTGTTATAAGTACTAAATATTATCGTAAATAAATACCAGATTTACAATAGATGCTTTTGTTTTCATAAATTGTAAACATTGCAGTAATTTTAGAAAAACACAGTTAACCAGTGTTTATGGTAAATAGTACACTCTGAAAAAAGTGACCAATCAATGTTCAGTAAGACTGACTTTTGGCAAGCTGATTTTCGGTAAGATGAACCAGACTCGTTTGTGTCCACTTCAAATTAAGTGGTAATTTATGTACAGTAGGTTTTAGGCAGGCTGTTTTATTTGTTTACCTCTTGGTGGTAAAAGTTCCTATTTTATACTCTGCGTATAGGTCAACCTCTGGTTTTGAAGAGATTTGTTTCCTAGTTTAAAATGTCGACTTTTACACTGTAATTTGCAGTAATCTAATGCTGCACCAAATCCTGGTTCTTAGTATTTGACTTTTTTGTCTATATTCCCTGTTCAACAAAAAATGAATTAAATGTTTCAATAAACTATGAAAATGAAAAATATCGAAAATTATTTTCAATTTCAGTGTTCTAGACGTTATAAATATTAAAATTCTAAAACTAAAAAATCCTTAAAAATTTTTAAATTAACGTTTTTATGAATGTTGTTCTCACTTGTGTGTTGGTGTATGTCTTCTGATGTACATGTTACGGCTGTTTAGGCCATTTTCAACATCTTAACTGTTAGAATGTGAACATCTTGCAAGCGTTTTGTAGGTGTGAGTATTATTAAATTAGTTTTTGATTGGTCAAACATGGTTTCAAATTGAACCAATCAAATTTAATCTCTTAAACGTTTCAAAATACATAATAAAGAATACAGATGCTTTTAAAAGTTGTCATTGTTGTGGATATCCCTTGAGGTTGAGGATGATGGTCTACATTCCATTGATCTATTCATGGGCTCTCGGGTGGCTTATGAGTCCAATCTTGTCTTTGAGAGTTCTTCCACATTCAAGGCCAGTAGTTACTGATGGTAGATTGGGATTTGGTCGTTGTTGCCTCTTCCCAATTTCTTCTTGTTTCTTCTAATTCTGTGCATCTATTGGCTTCGAAAGTTGCTATTCCTGTGGTCCTGTTCAAAAGAGCAAAGTGTAGTATCTGTTCTTATGCAACTAGGACAGCAGGAAAATTCTTTTAAATAATAATACTGCTGTAATTCACCAGAGAAAACAAAACCAGTGTGGCTAAATGATTTATGATGTGCTCTCTCACTAATAGACCCACAAAACGAAGAACTAGTAGCAAAAAACAAGAACAGAGATCATATTGATGTGTATATACCAGAATTCTTATTTTCTTTGTAATAAATTTGAATTTCAAATGATGTGTTCTAATTATTTCTGCTTGCTTTCTTTGAGTAACAAATACACAGCAGCAGCTGTACAATTATAAAATTAAACTAATTCTTAGTATGAAACTGTCTAATTATACATAAAATAAAGTTATTATTTGAAATTATTCTTTGTTGCAACCTAATAAATGGAAGGGCTGAAATACTAGTAATCTTATTGACAAAGATGGGGAATGACTCAAAAAGGCAAATAACGTTATTCTCAATCTAAAGGTACTATTCTTTGTATTAATATAGAAATATTTTTTTAATATTTATACTTTTTGAAGCCTTTGTGTGAGCTTTTGGAGTGTATACAGTTACCTGGAAATGAAATCTACCCAATTTCAGCCATTTAAAAAAAAAACTAACCAATTTTAGCAAGATCTAGCCATTTTTAGCGATTCAAAATGGCCGTTCTCCATAGTGCATTATTGCAAAGATTGCCATATTTATATCTATGTAAGATGTTGCCTTTTATTTCTCAAGATTTGTTTTTTTATCAAATAATTGCATTCTCTTATGGAAACGTGCTTGTCAATTGTCAATTTGAGCTAAAAAGTCGGTTGCCTGTTTTTTTTTTTGTCAATTAATGACTTCTTAATGGTTTGTTTCTAAAAAAATAAAAAATCAGTCAAAACTCGGCTTCACAGCATATTTTTTCATTAATGATTCAGGACTAAGAATTATAAGCTACAAAAAGTGCATCCACTTTCTTAGGGGAAACTTTGATGAACGACATTTCCTTCCCATGGAGCAATAGTTAGCAAGCTCATCTCTCAAACCATTATTGCTGTAGTGGGTTCAATCCTCACTTGTCTTGTCTTGTGAAAAATTGTTTTTTTTAAGAACCCAAAAAACTGAAATCATACAAACCGAAGAATGTGCTTAAAAGCAAATAATTTACTTTTTTTTAATATTTTTTTTTTTCATTTAATATTCATGTTCACCTTTTTAACTACTGCTACCCACAACACTGGTTTAAATAATGTTGCTGGGTTTAGGCTATTAATGTGTTCTGACATTTACATGTATCTATCTATGTATCCAGACTTTGCCAAGCCCTAACCGTTCATAGTAGATACTTGAAATGTTGCACACACACTCCCCTCAATAGTAGGGGAAATGTCTTTTTGTTTTTTTTTGAAAATTCCCTTCTTGAATAGGTTTTTAGAGAGGGGGGGGTTCAATATGCAGTGTAAGTTTATGCTAAACTGGTCACTAGTTTGTGCCCATTTGTTTTTTGAAAATTCAGATCTTTTTAGTGATGACAGCCCAACAAAAGGTGAGAGAAGTAACTTATTCATTGATCACCCCTTTTCCCAACACAGCATATATGGGTGCTAATTTCATATATTTTTGGACTTTCATTAAAAAAGGCTTTCTATGGTGTTATTTCATTTCCTTTGAAAGCTTTGCGATATTCAGTTGATATTTTCTCGTTTTTATGAGAAGACGTGACTCTGAATTTTCGGTATTTAGCCTCTTTCAAGATGAATTGAAACTTCATCTGGGTAAACACTTGTTCACATAAGTAGCTGGACTCAAAAGGCAAAACCTATTTTCTTTATCGAAGAGGGAAGTGATCTCCAGCAAGTAGATATCATGGGTAAGTGATTTTCATCAGTTTTTTTCAAGTTGTATTCTTAACGCTTTAAATTTATCTGTCCATAACGTTGAATTTCTGAAGTCAATTAACTCTATATCCAGATTTCAAATTCCAAGGGAAATAAAATATGAAATTCCAACACATTTTCGTTCATTTATTCTGGCTTTATTATAAAACTGAACATAGGATCATGGGATTTAAAATGTTGAAATCTGGTTTCAAATAGTGTTGCCGATATAGCGTGTTTTGAGCTAAATTCAGCACGTTTCTTGTTTTGATAGTGCAAAAAAGCGCTAAATTAGCATGTTTGTGCTTAAACATTTCGGCTATTTCTTTTAGTCATTTTGACCCTTTTTTGAGGGGGCTATTTTTGACCATTTTTAGTATTTTGGGGGGGCTATTTTAAAAAATTTAGCGCTTTTTGGCAGTCAAACTAGCACAAAATATTTTTTGAGTTGGCAACACAGGTTTCAAATTCTATTTTAATGCCTCAATGTAAGTTATGAGCATATCTACGTCTGCCTCTTGAATCTCTTCATGAGTTTTTACTGAAAGAAAATATGTAAATGGTTTTTCTTTTTATGTCCCCCTCAAATAGAACTAGCTTATAACAAAAACATTTCCATTCTTCATAAAGTTTAAGAAATCTTCCTTGCCCTGGTAGTGCAAATTCAAATCATTAAAATGATTAGTAATATTCGTTAAGAATTTCAATTTAAGAGTCCAATTTTTATCTTTAAGCTGAGGGAAGCTTTCACCAATTTTGCTCATAAATATTTCAATGTCATCAAAGCATGCTACAAATCAATTCAGAACCTTTCCTCCGCTTAACCAGCAAACTTTAACATGCATTAACAAATCACTATATTCACATTCAATTTCCTCTAAAAATATCTTAAACTTTCTGTGATTCATGGAAGAACAAGCTCCAATTGTGTTAGTAATTTTAATCACTACACTCATCACTTCATTTAACTGTTTCGCGGATGCTTCATCACATAAAATTTCTTCACGAATTATGCAGTGGAATGAAAGTAGTGGCTTTCCAAGTTCCTTCTCTAATAATTTCACATAGCCAACATTTTTTTTCTAACATGGCTGGAGCCCCATCAGTTATCATAGAAAATAATTTATTCTTCAAATCAAGAACATTTTCAATTTTCAGATTTAATTGAACTTTCTTTAAAATATCAATACCGTTCGTGGTATTTATGAATGTTTGGAGAATTAATAGCTCCATAACGAGCGGCTACTGCGAGCCTTGCAATATTATTTATGTCAGTACTGTCATCAACAGTGTAACTGATAACATCACTCGTCAATAAATCATTTTGGAGCTGGTCAGTAATATACTTTGACACATCAGTGACACGATGATGAGAGATTTGAGCAGATAAACAAAAGTATTCAGCTATTTTGAAAATCTAAAGTCTAGATTTTGAAAATAGCTGGATACTTTCCGGACAAACCGTGTATATTAATCACCACTACCAAAGGTTTAGGTTATTCATGTATTCACACATTTATATGTATCTATCTATTTATCTATTTATCCAGACTTTTTCCAGCCTTAACCGTTCATACTTGAAATTTTGCACACACACTCCCCTCAATGAGTAGGAAAAATGTTTTTGTTTTTTTAAATCCCCCCCCCCCCTAGGTTTTTAGATGGGCGTTCAATTTTATCTATCTATCCTTCTGGACTTCGCCCAGCCCTAACCGTTCATAGTAGAAACTTGAAATTTTGTACACACACTTCCCTCAATGAGTAGGGAATATTCTTTTCTTTTTTTTTTTTTCTTTTTTGAAAATTCCCCTCCAAAATATGGTTTTAGTCGGGGGATCAATTTTTAATGTATGCTTATGCTAAATTGGTCACTAGTTGGTGGCCGCTTGTTTTTTGAAAATTCAGACATTTTTTAGCTCAAAATTTTTAATTGATCACCTCCAACACAGCATATTGCAATGATTCCTAATTTCCATTTGAATGCTAGTTATTTTTAGCATTATATTTCTTAAAACTTTAAAAAAAACTTTAAAAACATAAATGAAATAAATGAGATAATTGTTAATTGCAGCATTGGTATCAATAAGTTTATTCCCATTCCTATTTATTTTTTACCTTCTGCCAATGAAGTTGGAGAGGTATATGTATTCAGTCGCATCTTTCCGTCTGTCTGTCTGAAAGTACTCAATGGATTTCAATGAAATTTTGTGTAAGGGTGGGCAATGGGGTAAGAGAGATGTGGTTTTGGGGCTGATTCAGGATTTATTTTTTGATTTAGAGCTGTTTCATACATTTATGTATATGCTCATGAATGTTCCCACAATATCTCCAAAAGTTGTCAATGAAATTTTATGGAAGGGTGGACAATAGGCTACAGAAGAAGTGATTGAATTTTGGGGCGGATCCATGCACAATTACCTCCCCTACGTTGTAGTTATGTCCACCTTACATAATATTGCTAACATTTCATGTTTGTCCACTGGCAATGAGGTAAGGAAGATTTTAGGGCGGATCCAGGAATTTTTCTGATCGAGAGATATTTTTCCATTTTTTTCAATACATTTAAATCATTTATGTATACACTCATGAGTCATGACTGTCCACACGATATCTCATATCAAAAGTTCTCAATGAATTTCAATAAAACTTTGTGGAAGGGTGGGCAATGGGTTACGGAAGAAGAGTTTAAATTTTGGGGTGGATCCATGCACACTTCCTCTGACAATGGCGTTGGCAGAGGTATGCGCTATCAAAGTGCTTTCTAGTTATTTTCTTGAATCCCTTTATTCTTTCATTTTCTAAATTACTAATCCTCTTCAAGAAGCACAATGTCTATGATTAATACCAAAATTAGAAAAAAACCTGAGATTTTTTTGCCAAAGGGATTCATTCGAAAAGGAGCTGTTTTTGTTTTTATATTATTTATTTATTATTTGGAGGTGTGTGGGTTGCCTAGTGGTTACCAACATGGCAGATGGAATCTGTAAACCAAGTTCGAATTTCAGCTGAGGATCACGTGTCAGTTTTGCCCTTGAGAAGAATATGAATCAACTCCTTCCTATGCTCTGTCTCATCACTAGATATTTTGAAAAGATTTCGGTCAAGATTTGGTTTAGGTTACATCTCCGTTCTCCTAGAAAAAAAAAGCCCTGTCGGCTGGGGCCTAGTATATGCCGACTGCATCCCCTACAGAGGGGTAAGACCCCCCTCCTCCCAACAGGAGCCTGGCCCTGTCGGCTGGGGCTTAGAATGCGCCGACTGATCGCAAGACTCTAGTTTAAAAAAGAACCTTTCACCAAAGTCACAAGTAGTTAGAAAAGAAAAAAAATTATCTTTCACCAAAGTCGCAAGACACCAGTTAAAGGAAAAGAATGACTTTTCACCAAAGTCGCAAGACTCTATTTTGGGGAATATTAAACTGATTTTTGCATTAAATGACCCATCAAGTGTTGATATGCTGCTAAATAAATCAATCGATCAAACCTAGAAAAAAAAAAATTCTTTTAGCCTACCGTGTTTTAAATCCCTTAGACCTTCGAACCCTCCAAACATTTGTCAGTTTTGCAAAAGAAATGTTTTAAAGGATTTAAAGGAGATCCTATTTACAATGTAACTATAATGCTAAACTGAACCCTTATATTCCGTCCATCGTACGAAACTACTGAACCTAATGATTGTTGAAGAAGAGAGTGGGTGAATGAGCACTTGGAAAAACCATTATCATAACTATTTTGGGAAAACCACTATTATAACTGGTAACCGGACAAATTGTCTGTGGACAACTCGGCCACAGACAAGTTGGCCGCCAATATTTCAAACCCGGATATATAGTGGCCGAAATGCCCATGTTTGAAATATTGGCGGCCGAGTTGTCCGCGGCTGAGTTGTCCTAGATTCATCATAACTATATTACCTTCCCAGGCACTAACAGCAAAAAGCTGTTACCCCCGTAATCAACCTTGACAGAGGCCAATAATTTTCTGTAAATATTAATTTTAAGATTTTTTTTTTTCAATATAAAATCTTAAGATAATGAGTGCTTTTCAAGCAGCTGCAAAACTGGATGACCTACCAAAGAAAAATGGAAAAAAAATGTTCCATAAAGTCTTTAAAAATTTCGGTGGAATTAAAAATGAATAAAGAGATTTAAAAAAAAAAGAAGAAATAGTTAATACAAATCAAACAAACATTTTGGAATGAAGTAAATGGTAAATGCCTGAACAGAAATGTTTTCAATGATCCTAAGAAGAAAAAGACAAAAAAGACATCATTATCATAATAATAATAATTATTAATATAAGTGAACTTTGATGTTTATAAGGTTTCTTTCTTTTTTTGGGAGGGGTTTGTCTGCACTTAAAAAAAATTCACATATCTGACCTTTATTCTAAGGCTAAGGTTAGGTATGATGAAGTGAAGTATTAAGTCTTTTTTGGTAATATTCAGAATTAAAAATTGGTAAAACAAAAATGTAGAAAAAACACTTTTAAATTCTGTAATTATTTTCTTTTTAGAAAGTGTACTTTTAGCAATATACAGAGGAAGTCGCTTATCGTAATCACTTTGTGACAGGGTCTTTTAGATAACAATAACCAGCTGATAACATTAAGCAAAGGATATACAAATTTGAACAATTTACATTCATCGTTATAAAATCATTATGTTATTAAATCCATTGTTATAAACAACTTTACATTATAAAAAATTAATATGAAACTAGCATTCTAAGGGAAATTATGAATCACCACCACCCATATATGCTGTGTTGGGGATGATCAATTAAAAAGTTGGGCTGTGATCACTAAAAAATGTCTGAATTTTCAAAAAACAAGTGGGCACAAACTAGTCACCAATTTATCATAAGCTTACATTGAAAATTGAAGCCCCCCCCCCCATAAACCCTATTTTGGAGGGGAATTTTCAAAAAAACAAAACATTTTTCCTACTGATTGATGGGAGTTTGTGTACAAAATTTCAAGTTTCTACTATGAATGGTTACGGCTGGGCGAAGTTCGGATACATAGATAGATAACTACATATAAATGTGTGAATACATGAATAACCTAAACCTTTGGTAGCAGTGATTAATGAATTTTTAATTCAGCTTAATTAAAATGTTTGGGAGTGACTGGATTTGATAACAATAACCGTTTGATAACATTATCCGTGATTATAATAAACAACTTCCTCTGTATTTTAATTTTCAAAATTAAATTGATCCATGTATTGACATCAATAAATATTTTACTTTGAAAGGCTAAGAAAAAATCGGATCATTTGAGGATAGTTATATTAGAAACCGTCAAATAGAGTAACAGTTAGCATGTCTGCCTCACACGCATAAGGTCCTTGGTTCGATTCCCGGTATGAGACAATAGGGTAGAAAACTCTTCATTAGTACAAATTTCCCTGTGCACTCGCAGCTAGTTTAGTACACTCTAAGCTGATTAGGGTGGAGGTATTCCTTCTGTGGACTTGCATCCTACCAAGGGGGTGGTCATAAAAACTTGTAGGAATGAAGTTCTGTTCTTGACCAACCTTGTAACTTGCAAGGATCACTAAGCTGACGCATGCAACAGAAACCGGGTCTTCATCACCTGGCTCCATACTCCATACTCTATTATATAGCATATATGCTATACCTTTTACCAACCAAAACTGTCAGCATAGGTTTATTCAGTTATCAAGTTGGCTGGCTATGCAAGATGCATACAGGCCACACCAATGGAGCTAGAGGGCTGAAAATTTAAGCATTTATTCCTTATGTCTAGAAAAGTTCAATTTGCAATGACAGTTTATTCTAAATTGGCTCCTTAGTTTGTGACCAGCAGCATTCACACTCATTTTTTGAAAATTCAGACTTTTTTTAGTAATCACTTCCCAACAAAAGGTGAGAGAATAACTTATTCATTGATTACCCCATTTTCCAATTTTTTAATTGATCACCCCAACACAGCATGCTGCCAAAAGATGTTGGCCATGTGATGTTCTTTTCATCTTCACAAAAAGTGTTGTTGTTTTGAATTAGGGGTTGTAACTATAGGGAACAAAATAAGAGGCTATAGTGGTTCCATCTATCAGATGGGGTAGATATTACTTCGATACACATTGTAGCGTGTATCTGTTGCTAGGAGGTTGAAATCCTGCTTTGTGTACTATTATGCTGCTATCTATTTGAGGATAGCAGCAACACACTGTAGTGAATGAAATAAGAGGCTATGGTGGTTCCATGTATCAGGAAACGTAGGTACTACTACAATGCACATGTGTGTGTAAATATTGTTAGAAGATTAAAATAGACTAATATACTATTTAGTACTTGGGTTTTTCCCAGCAAAATATTTCAATTCGAATGGTTCTTCGGACGATTGAACTCCTTGTTGTTTGTATTGTAAACACAACGTTTTGGACAATTCATTCTTCGGCCTTCTTTAGGTGTAAAATCTGAGTGTGATGGTTTTTTAAAAAAGTGGGTAACCCGTATAATGCAGGGCCCGGGTTACCCCCTTTAAAAATAAAAACTTCTGTTTACCCCACACACTCAGATTTTACACCTGAAGAAGGCCGACGAATGAATTGGCTGAAACGTTGTGTTTACAGCACAAATAATGAGTTCAATCGTTCAAAGAACCATTTGAATGTTAATGACCCTCCTCAAGAATATAGAAAAAATATTTCCAGTTTTAAATTGAAATCATTCCGTACATCGACATCAATAAATATCATACTTTGAAAGGCAAGGTATCCTCATCTTTGTTGTTTTGATCACTATGTTCCTTCTGGTATGCTCTCCATTCTTCCTAGTACTGTCTGAAGTACTGAGATGATGTATTATCATTATTCCATGAATTATTTTCAAACTCCAGTCCAAGTTGGAATTGACTTTATTTTCCCCTGTAACAAGAACAACAAGAACAATCCTCACCAAATTTAGGGGAGGAAACTCTTCACTGTTTGGTTTAATGTGATGGGATAGACAAACAGATAAAATTAACATTTCTCTACCGTGATTTGAAACCACGACCACATGATTGGTAGGCAGCTCTCTTACCAACTGAGCTAAACTGACAAGTCTTATGTATTTACGAATTCATTTATTATATATACAATACAAAAGTTGCAGTAATCATCTTCAGTTGGAATAGAAGTAGGAGTGGTGTTTGACCCTGCAGCAATCAGGCTTGTTTGGGCTAATATCTTTATTTTTGTTGTTTGGATCACTATGTATCTTGTTGTATGCTCTCTATTTTACATTATTTTACATATCTCTGGAAAGATTGTCAGCACTTTAAAACAGGAGAAGTTATTTCAACAATATGAGACAAATAATCAGATTGTCTTCCAAAGGAAGCAGAAGTAAATTCTTTGTCTAATTAAAGTACAGATTTGTTCTTATTTCTTTCTTTCTTTTCTAGACTATTTCCTCAATTTTATGTTCTTCCCAACTTCTTTCAAGTGGATTTAATGTCAGCAGGAAATTTGGCAAGTCAACATTTATTTGATGTAGAGAAAATGATTTAAGAATGTTATTTA
Organism: Architeuthis dux; assembly: GCA_006491835.1. Lineage (NCBI taxonomy): Eukaryota > Metazoa > Mollusca > Cephalopoda > Oegopsida > Architeuthidae > Architeuthis > Architeuthis dux. The sequence continues at coordinate 6,778,291 of VCCN01006196.1, forward strand.
ATATCCTCTAAACTCTAAACTTGTTGGCATTTTCACCCTAACCAGTTATATATATATATAAATGTGCCTAAAACGGAAAGTATATAACGGCTGCATAATACCAGCCATGACTTATGGTTGCGAAACCTGGAAATTAACCAAACGAGCAGAAAACAAACTTAGAGTAGCACAGAGAGCCATGGAAAGAGCAATGCTAGGGGTAACGCTAAGAGATAGAAAAAGATCAACATGGATCAGAGAAAAGACTAGAGTAAAGGATATTATACAACTAATTAAACAACAAAAGTGGAGATGGGCCGGCCACCTAGAGAGAAGAGATGACAATAGATGGGGGAAAAGATTAACAGATTGGTGCCCATGGGATAGTAAAAGAAGTAGGAAACGGCCAGACACAAGATGGAGGGACGAGATAGAAAAGTTTGCCGGTAAGACTTGGCAGAGATTAGCACAAGATAGGTTGTCATGGAGGGAGATGGGAAAGGCCTTCGTCCAGCAGTGGACTAATGACGGCTGATGATGATGATATAACAACAAATTTTTCTTTCTTTCTTTCTTTATGCTTTAGACTCCCAAATGGCTGCACCTTAAGGGCTGGAAAGGGTAATTTCTGAGATGAACCATTATTATTTTATACTGATTTACTTAAACTAGTGTCCTGATCTTGGTTGTTATAGTCCCAGCATTTCAGCCAATGTAGCCAACAGCCTTCTTGAAATTCTCACAAGGTTATCAGCTATGATAGACAACCTATCATAGCTGATAACCTTGTGAGAATTTCAAACCAAACCCATTATTCAATTGATAGAAGTAGATTGTTCTCATTCTGCTGTCCATACAAGAGGATATCTTGTATCAGTTAAGTCTTTCTAGTTAATTTGTTGGTAATCAATGTGAAATTGCTTGTTCATCAAATATTATCTAAGAATAAGCATGTTTTTTTAAAAATTACCTTTATTCTTTGTTTTAAAAAAAAAATCACACTTTTTAATTGTTACAGATTTTATAAGCACATTCAACTCCAGCCAACCTTTACTACATTCACCTTGTATAGTGACAGAGTATTCAACTCACTATTCTCAGAGGTGTCGCGTGGGACCTGCAGACCCCACAACTGCAAGGGGGGGGGGATCTTTGGGCCACAATATATCTGATGAACAATTGAAACTTGTCTCACTCTTCTAAACATTAGTGAATGTGATATTCTTTATTATTTTCAAATTTTTATGACTGGCTTTTTTCATCTCAGAAATTACCCTTTGAAGCCCTTATGGTGCAGCCGTTTGGGAGTCTATAAAGCATAAAGAAAGAAAGAAAGAAAGAATGAAGGTAAAAACTAGTCAAAAAAATGCTCAGGTTGTTTTACATTCTAGAACTGTAAAGTAAGCAGCATGGATGTAAAGCAACAGCAATAAGATGAAATTTCAACTAGTCATAAAATTAATAATGACAATATTTCATCTAAAGAAATTCAGACAACTAAGACTGCTGTTGTTTATTTATTAAGACATTATTTCTTCACCATTGATACATTTATACATACAGTGAACCCTCATTAAAGCGGACCCCGTTAAGCCAGATATCGGATAAAACAGACGAGTTAAGAGAGTGACCATCATAAAAATTTGAAAATAATGATTTATAATACTTCATCTAATAAAAATTTTAAAAAACGGAAAAATGTATTGTTAAGTAAGTATCATGTGTTATTCCCCTTAGGCAGAAGACTGCCGTTAGGGGGCGCCGTTTCACGTTCTGGAATGGGGCAGCGATTGTTTATCAGTTGGAGAAATCGCTTCGTAGTACACGCGTGTTAGGTTGACTACAGTCATTATATGAATAAAGAATCTCTGTAAGTACATAATCTTTTGTTGCATTTTTAATCTGTCATTAACCCAAGCTTACATTGGTAGCAGGAGCGTAGTTAAAAACAAAAAAAAACATGTATGATATTCTTTCTTTAGAACTTTTCATAATAGCAACCGCCTCATAAGAAATTGTAACATCTTCTTTACACAAATAAATTTTCTCTTGTTAAGAATTGCATTTCTTACTCATTTCCTTCCGAATGCAAATTGTCACATTGTTGATTATTCCTTTTACTACGATGCCAAAGTTTATACTTTCTTCACCACCGTATGCTTCTGCCTGACCAACAGAAAGATCATCAGCGTAGTATTGTAACTGGACGAAATTACTGTTACAATTACTTCTCCACATTTAAAATTAAACAAACTTATAACGGAGTGGGATATTAATTAATTAGACCTGAACTAATTAACCTTGTTATATGTTAAATAATTTCATAACATATATCTTTTATATAGTTATATGATGCATCATGTTCAGTGTATATACTTTCCAATATCGTATACGTGTACAGTATTAACCCCTACCATCGGTTATCTCGGACAATCGGCTATAATGGACACCTTCCCCACCCTATTAGTCCATATATATATTTGTAAGCCTACTCACAATTTTTAAGTTAAATTATAATGTTGTTATGTTTGTTATAACTACTTAGTCCAGTCAAATTAGAGTTGGACTTTCAAGTTTACAAAGTGAAAGAAAGCATTTAAAATATGTGATGAAATATTTGCCAATGAAGAGTATTTGCAGCTGTTTAGTTTGTCAAAATTAAGCTGATTCTTCATCTCAGGTATCTCCTCCTATGATGCATTCTAACTGACCCTATGATGACCCCTGTTCCCACTCCACTTTCTCTCTCCAATGTGTCTTCAATCTGTTCTGTTACTTTTGAATTGTCTAGAGAGGCTTTTTCCTTCCTCTTATCAATCATGTATCTTCAAAAATATATCAGCATCTTTCTTTGGCAACAATGACTTTCCTGGTTATTTTTCTTCTTTAATTGAAGATGAAAAAATATTTTATTGATTTATTTTTTGGGGACAAACATTAAAAAGATACCTTCTGTAATTTGGTGATGAGTCTTTTATCATTCCAAGAGTTGTTTGGACTATTGAATTCATTCTTTGTGTTGCTTTAATTGTTATCATAGTGCTTTGGCTGATACATTCTTTGTGTTGCTTCAGATATACAAAGATACCTGCTGTAATTATTTTGTCTGGATTAAAAGAGGCATCAAACCATCAGTTCCCGGAAAATCGCTGGTCTGCATGTACTTGGAAGGCCAGAGAATGCATCAGACAAAAATTGTGATTCAAACAACAAAGATGAATATACTTGTCCAATTAATTCATGGAATAATGACAATTCTTTATCTCAGAACT
>VCCN01006196.1:6816712-6828204 GCA_006491835.1 Architeuthis dux
ATTTTCAAAAACAAAACCGTTTTTTTCTCTAGGCATAATAAGCAGTAAATGTTTGGTGTGGCCTATACACGTGATACATACATACATACATAGCCAGCCAGACCAACTTAAAAACTGAAGAAACCTATGTTGACATTTTGGTGACAGTTTTGTTTGATGGTTTCTAATATATACACATATATATATGAATGAATGAATGGCTTGACTTCGCAAACAAAGATTTTTGGGAGGTTTTACCATGAACGTAGGATGTTAGTCGGCAGCGCCTGTAATTCGCAGGATAGCCCTCGGCCTGCGCAATGGGGTTTTAAGGTGAAGTGATGGATACACATTGCGTTTTATATATGTCGTAGATATTTATGTAACCCATGATATATTACTGATAGGATTTATTAAGCAAGTATGCCAAAACTTTCATTCACTCTAATCATTACATATATAGTGACACAGCATATACTAAAAGTATTTATAGAAATTCATTGAAAATTATTTTGTTATAAAAATGTTATAAAAGTACTTTGAATACTAGTTGTATAAGTAACCTGTGATATCACAGGTAGGATGTATTTAGCAAATACATCAAAATTGTAATCTTTACATAAGTAGTGACACAACAAATACTAAAAGCATTTATGAGGGTGGACTTGGACAATCAAAAAGGATGACTTGAAAAACTTGTTTGTAAAAATATGTGAATATATTTTTATTTCATAGCATATACTTTGTTGGCTGGAGAATGAAGAGTGGGAGAGATAAGGTGTGCCCGAGAGACCGTTCCCAACAGGGACACTGGTCTTGTGCCTTCCAGTCTGGCCTAGGCGATCTGCCTCTCTGGCTGAGTCCTCTGAGCTTCAAGTTTTTCTGTCTCTTCTGCTTCCTCTTCGGCTTTGTGCTTTATAGGCTTTCGAACGCCCACGCTGTTGTCATTTCCGGTTTCCACATCCTGTTTTTTGGACACCTACACACATGATAAGGTGACCGGGTCACTTCCACTTCCGCACAGATGTTGACCTGGAAATGACCTTTTCTTGGTAGTATATCATGTGATTACTATTCACCACTGAATCAAGTGCATTGAGAAAGGAAGGAGGTTATGTTGAAAAATAAATATTTATGTAAAATAAATGCTTTTTTATCATTATTGATGTACCTACATATAGAAATTCATCAGAAATTATTTCACTATAGAAATGCATCGAGAAATTCATTGAAAGTTTTTCCTATAGAAATGTATTACAATTATTTTTTAAACAATTATGTCAGAACTTTAATTCACTTACATAAATGAAAAATATTATTGATGATTAAAACAACAAATTTTGCTAATTTTGACTGAAAACTTGTTTTAGCACTCGATCGTGTTGTGCATTGAAAATCAGCAAAGAAATTGTCAGTGATCAGGAATTAAAAGCAAGTATTACTGACAGAATAGGACTATTATATGTATACTTTATTTTATTGACTGAGTTTCTGAGATAACATATTGTTACTAATATACATTGATTCTTTTGGACCAGTTTCCTACTCATTATTGTCTTTTTCAAAATGTTTCAACCATACCCTCGATCCTTCCTCAGATCTCTGTTGCATTTGGTAAATCTTCTGGGAATATCAAATATCCTATATTTGATTGACTGATGTATGTTTTTCTAAATACTGTCATTCCTTGTCACTGTCACCCTACTTGATACTAACAAAGACTGAGAGAATCAATGTATAATATTTCTTTTTCATTGGTCCTTTTTAAATACAGGATTACTGTTTTTAATAATGTAAAGTCAAAACATTTTATATAAAAATTAAAAGCCAAAATTGGCAGAGTAGCATCTGGGTCATATATAAATATATTAGTTTGTTTCTTTATTCACATTTACGATTTAGGCTGCTCATTTAGTAGTCGTTCACACCGGCACCGGGCAAATATAGGTTCTCAACTATTAAATGTCATTATAATTATCATATATATTCAAATAGTTCTTCAGATGATTAAACTCCTTCTTGTTGTTTGTGTTGTTAACACAAGGTTTCAGGCTTCTTCAGGTGTAACATCCGAATGTGATGTGGCAAACAGAGGTTTTTTAATTTCAAAGGAGGTAACCCTTATAACGTAGGATTCGGGTGTTTCTTTATCCTTGTCTTGTCGGGTTTGGGTTAGTTGAGCAGCGGAAACCACATCGGGTTGAACTCCGCACTTGTCTAACTAATGCATTTAGTTGACATCAGTCTCTAGTTTTCAAAAAAGAGCGCTGGGAACTTTTGCACCATGTACAGTGGTCCCACACTGCAACCCTCTCTTAAACAGCCAACCGTAACCACTTCTGTTTGGCTAGAACAGCTTGAAACATTCATTTCACAGTAGGGTGTAGTCATATTACACACAAGTGTAATATTTTGACAATTTGTATCAATGAAGTAATAGTGGTCCCACTCGAACAAAACCCTCTTGTAAACAGACAACCCATATGGGACCACTTCTGCTTGGCTAGACCAACTTGAAATGGTTGTCAATTGTTTGTCATGAATAGCGCCTCCTTATGTAAAAGCAAGTGGAGACTTACTTGTGGTAAAAACCCTCGTCTCTTAAACCTTGTGGGACCAAGATATTTTTGTGTGACATAATATCGGTGAAACATCAAGACAGCAGCCACTGCAGGATAATCATTGCTTTCATCATCTATGAATTGCCTTGAATCAGTATCCGATTCGCAGCCAAAGAAAACTTGGGCCAAAGAAATTTCTCTTGAGATACTATTGCGTTTACAGCCTTCACCACCATCTACAAATTGTCACATTGGTACATTTCTTCTCAGACCAATAAAACTTGTTGATTAATTTGTTTTAACATGTTCTTGAGTTTTATTACTCCTTTCCCCTTTTGATGTTTCGCCACTTACAAAGTGGGTAAAGAAGGCAGGGAGTCAATTGCTGTCTATAGAAACTGAAGCTATTCCTATATATTATATATATATCCTATATATTATTCTGTTTGTCCTATATATTATCTTGCTTATCTGTATGTATGACACTTTCTGATTAGTTTTCATTTCTTCTCTGGTTTCTTCTCAGACCAATAAAACTTGTTGATTCATTTGTTTTAACATGTTCTTGAGTTTTATTACTCCTTTCCCCTTTTGATGTTTCACCACTTACAAAGTGGGTAAAGAAGGCAAGGAATCAATTGCTGTCCACAAGAACTAAAGTATATTATCTTACTGCAATATAATTAAAAGGGCTTCAAAACATAGTGGATATTTAAGCTCTAAGATGAATATATTACAACAACGATAGTGACCATTTTAAAGATGATATCACTCAAACTGCTGGGCGTGGACCCAATTCCAGACCTGGATCACACTATATTTCAAGGATAGTTACATTGCAAGTTCCTAAGATTCCCAAAAGGGTATCACACAGCAGAGTTATGTTGGTGGAAAAAAATATCTATAGAAAATGATGAAATGGTGAATAGAAATGTTTCCTAAGCACGAAATGGCACGCAACCACAGCGCGCATGACTTAAGATCACTGATGCGCTCTGGCGACAGACATTTCCATGTTGTTGGTTGAGTAATGGTTATTGTCTGGTCTTGATTGCCATGACATGCAATGTCCATGATTTACCACTATACTTTTACGTATTTTGTTCCTGTGTTATCAAAGTGAGGATTTTTTAATAATTTTTTCTTATTTGTATATTCTTTTAATTTAAATTAAATGTTGGACCAAAATACTTTCATTTGCCTTCCTATGTTATTATTATAGTTATATAGATACATTCCATAGGTAATAAATTAATGTAACAAAATGATATACGTTAATTGCAGAAATATATATACGTGAATAATGATGGTATCTTAGTTGTCAAAACATGTTGAATTTCCACAGGTTCACTCGACCTGCTGGTCATGACCACTTTGCTAGTGGGATATACACAACTACTGCAGCCATCCTATATGTGGGGCACCCAATGAGGATAGAACAGTAGTAATGGTCTGTGAGACAAGCTTGCTAACCAATGTTCCATGGCAAGGCACCTATATAGGTGTTTGCTATTAGCTTACTTTGGAATAAGGCAATAAGTATGGGATATCCAGTGAGGATCTAACTCACTACAGTAGTAATGGTCTGTGCATTTAGCTTGCTAACCACTGCTCTATGGCAAGATGACATATGGGTATTCACCAAGCTTAACTTCATTTCGGACAAGGCCATATGTGTGAGGCACCTGAGGATGATCAAACTCACTACAGTAGTAACGGTCTGCAAGATTAGCTTGCTAATCATTGCTCCGCGATGAGGAAATTTCTTGACTTAGTCTGGTACAAGGCTGTGAGTGTGAGGCACCTGAGGATGATCAAACTCACTACAGTAGTAATGGTCTGCAAGATTAACTAGCTGACCATTGCTCAAAGTCAAAGCCTTTTCTCTTTTGAGTCTTTCAGTCACAAATTCTGAGATTCTTGAACCTTTGTCCCTATTCACAATTTAATAATTATGGACAAACTTCAATTTTCCTTCAAATGGTTCTTCGGACGATCGAGCTCCTTCTTGTTGTTTGTGTTGTAAACACAACGTTTCGGCCGATCCATTCTACACCTTTCTTCATGGGCCCTACGTTATAAGGGTTACCCCCTTTAAAAATAAAAAACTTCTGTTTACCCCATCAAACTCGGATTTTACACCTGAAGAAAGCCGAAGAATGGATTGGACGAAATGTTGTGTTAACAACACAAACAACAAGAAGGAGCTCAATTGTCTCAAGAAATATTTGAACGTTAATGACCCTTCTCAAAACTATAGAACAAAAAACTTCCATTTCTCTAATCAATTGGCGTTGTTATTGAGCTAAAAAAAATATCACCAACTTTTTGTTTGTAGCATTCGGAATTGTTGTTGTGTTTGGCTGGGTATGAGGCCATTGTTGGGGGTCAGAAATATTATGTGTTTTAACCTTTGCAAATAGGCCCAGATTGAAATCTGTGAGCCAGGCTCCCATTAGTCCCAACTCTTGTCTCAATTATATTCGACAGACTAATCCATCTCTCTTGACTCTTTTTTTTTTCTACCACATCTGCTGTCCTACTTTCAATGTTACAAACAGCAGCAGGGTTCATAGCAGACTATCGGTCTGTTAGTTTCCAACATTAGATTCTATCTCCGGCTATTCCTATCTCTGTATCTATCTATCTATCTCCGGCTGTTCCTAGTTGTCTCGGGCTGTTCTTATCTATGTATCTATCTATCTATCTATGGCTATTCCTGTTACTCTCTTTGTCTCCATCTGTTCCTATCTGTTTCCATCTGTTCCTATCTGTTTCCATCTGTTCCTATCTGTCTGTCTGTCTCCATCTGTTCATATCTATCTGTGTTCCTATCTATGTCTATCTCTGTCTTCTCCTATCTGTCTGTCTCCCTCTGTATGTCTCCCTCTGTTCCTATCTGTTTCCAGCTGTTCCTATCTATCTATCTGTCTGTATGTCTGTATGTCTGTCTCCATATATATTATTTCTAGAGCTGCATTATAGCTCTAAAAATAAGGAAAATATCAACTTTAAAAATGATTCATTGGGCACTTATCATGCATGCAGCCACACACACACATATATATATATATATTATTTCATGTCCTGTTTATTGTTCTTATTCTTATTTTCCCCTTTTCTTATCTATCTGCATTTCCTTTCATTCCTATTTACCTGTTTATTCTACCTTGTATTGATTGCTTAATTGATTTTAAGAAATCTTTCTTCTTGCATGCTGAGTTGGCCAGACCAAAATAACTGAAAATTCCTAAACAAATCACAAATGTTATTCTTAGCATTTGAAAATATTGAATCTTTTATAAACACATTTTATACCAAACTAAAAGATTTGTCAACCATTATTAATTCTTGACTAGTATTTTCTTTCATCTTGATTCTAGTTGCTTTCCATCACAACTACTTTGTAAGTTCTGATAGCTCAAAACCAGTACAGCAGTTGCCATACATAGGCAAGCTTCCCAAAGTAAAAGGGATGCGAGTTCGAGTCTCGCTTGGAGTTTATTTTTTATTTCCAATCTGCACTGTTTACTCACTGCCATAGACTGAGGCTCAGTAATTGCGATGAAAAGCAGCTAAAATTAAGATGAAAGAAATACTAGTAAAAATGAATAATGGTTGGCAATGCTTTATCTATTAAATCCAAGATAATATTGCTACTACTAGTTTATGTAAAAACAATAACATCAAATATCTTCTGCTAACCATAAACTCTTGTAGCTCAAGCAGTAAAGCAGCTGCTATGGAAAAACAGGCTTCCCAAAGCAAAAGAGATGCGAGTTTGAGTCTCACCAAGAGCTTATTCTTTATTTTCTATCCACACTGTTTACTCACTGCTCTAGACTGATGGTCTGAGTAATTGCGATGAAAAGCAGCTAAAATTAATAATTGTTGATAATGCTTCATCTAATAAAAGATAAAGATGAAAGATTTTTCCACTTGTTTTTTTTTTTTTAAGGTTTAAGATGAAGTCTTTTCATTATTCCATAGATTTTTCCTCGTTGTTGTGGCCTTGTACCAGACTAACCTTAGTAAATATCCACCAAGATGCTTGCTGTAGAGTGATGGTTAACAAGTTAGTTTCTCAGGCCATTGTTAGTGTAGTGAGTTCAATCCTCACTGGGGAGATTGAAAAAGAATTCCGGCTATATGTGAATATTGGTTTGAACAACTAGTGGAATATTATCTTGATTTTTTTATTTTTTTATTAGATGAAGCATTTTCAACTATTATTAATTTTGGACTTCTTTCATCATCATAATTTTAATTAATCACTGCTACACACAACACTGGTTTATTGCTGGGTTTAGGTTATTCATGTGTTCTGACATTTAAATGTATCTATCTATGTATCAGGACTTCGGGTTCTAACTATTCATAGTAGAAAGTTGAAATTTTGCACACACACTCCTCTCAATGAGTAGGGAAAATGTCTTTTGAAAATTCCCCCCCTTTTAAGTTTATGTAAGTTTATGCCAAATTGATCCCTTAGTTTGTGTCCAGCAGCTTTCTCATTTGTTTTTTGAAAATTTCGACTTAATATTGATGACTGCTCACCACCACTGTTTAATTCACGAGGTAAAAAGAAGCATATATAGGTGGTGGTCAGGGCTCCAGACTAACATTTTTCACCACCGTCCCGTCCTGGAACCACCCGAAAAAATAATTTTAACCATCCTGAAGGAAATGTAAATCGTTCCTGAAGAACAATTTTATTTTTTATTTTTATTTTTAAATCCCTTTAAAAAAAATTTAAAAAATCACTTCCATCCCGGAGGCGTCCTGGGGAAGATATCTGTTCATCCCGAACACATTTTTACTGTCCCTGGGATGACAGGACGATGTTAATTTCGAGCCCTGGTGGCGGTGATTCATAATTTCCCTTGGAATGCTTTCTTTTAATTGCTTTTCATCGCAATTACTCAGACTATAAGTTTATGGCAGTGAGTAAACAGTGCAGACAGTACATAAAACAAAATGAATATCCTGATCACTCAGCACCATATTCATTTTGTTTTATGTACACTTGTTGTCATAGTAGTAATATTATCTTGACTTATTTTACTTTAGATGAAAAATAGTCAACCATTATTAATTTCTGACTAGTTCTTCTTTCATGTTAATTTTAGTTGCTTTTCATCACCTAGAGCTCATGTAATGGGGGATAGTAGTGGGATGTGCCTAAAATGCCATATCATGTTCCTAGGGCTAGAAAATAGGTGAAACGGTTGACCAAGGGAAAGAAAGAATGTGTCCGACCAATCAGCTCTGCCAGGTTCTTTAGGACATCGATTCAAATTGTGCAGGAGTTAATCAATCCGACACACAGGAGCGATGGGCAAACAAGCTAGGGGCCTGGCTCCTCAGCCCGTCAGGATGAGGGAGGAGAAGAAGGAAGAAACCTGATTTGAGCTACTATAATCACCCTAGTTGGTCACCCTCGGTAAAGCAACTAGGAACAGAATTTAACAACGCGTTTAGAATTTTAACCGAAACAGAATTCAATACCCCAAGTTATCCGTGGACTGACCCGGCATCATAGTTATCAACAGAAATAAAAGGAACACACATTTTCCTTGAAATCAACAAATTTTGTTGTCTTTCCATCCAGCCACACGGGAGAGCTTTCTCCGATATGGACAAGAGCCATCTCTCCTGCAAATGAGCAACCCAAAATTGAGACGTCTCATGTAGGCAGAACATGTACAACCAGAATTATTCTACACTGATTCTTTATTTCTGATCGTTTACACACTTAGACTGATGTTCTGAGTAGTTGCAATGAAAAGCAACTAAAATTAAGATGAAAGAAATACTAGTCAGAAATTAATAACTCGTGGGATATTTAAAATATTTGTTGGGTCATAGAGATCAGGCTTGTAGCTGGAGGGTGCGGTTTCTGAATAACTACTAAGCAAACATTTTATTCCAGTATTGCTTTGTAAAATTTGCCAAGAATTGTTTTGCTTGAGGGTGAATGCCTGCCATGGAATGATATTTAACATACTAATCTCGCAAGCCATTTCGAGTGAGTTCGATTCTCACGGAGTGCTCTAGCTGTTGCTTTGTACCAAAGTTGGCTTCAAACAGCATAGATAAGGAAAATAGTTTGACTAAACCACATACAATGATTAAAACATCCTGTCTAACAAAATTCAGAACTGTCAGATCGGTACGGATCACTAGCATGAATGTCTGACCACCTAATATTTCTCTACAAATTCAGTGACCAAAAGCTAATTCCAACTGGCTTAAACATCCAAACATGGTAAATACCAGAAAGGCACACATAATTAGGACAGGCCCTGGTCAGACAAAGAATCTATCATAACCGTTAACAATCATTTCTGAACCATTGATCAGGAAGGGATTTTGTGGGCGTAGCCTGAGAGAAACAAGCATGCACAAAGCTCAGCGAGAGGTCACCAGGCCATTGTAGGGTCAATTGGAAACAATCTCAGAAACACAGAGATGCAAAAAAAGATTCAACATTCCAGAACAAAACAAACCACTGATGAAAGCCAGAGGGGATACATGGACAGATGCGGGTACAGAGAAACCTTGATTATCAAAACGAGACAGGCGGGGAATAATTTTTTCAGATAACCGATCTGATCATAAAAAAGGAAGCCACACTAAACACAATTATGGGACCTTGAGATCTTGTTCAGATAATCGAGATATCTCTGTATATTAAACAAATGCAGTACCGTACTTACAAAGAATTCTGAAGTACTACTACTTCAAACGTGACATTGTATGAATTTTCTGGCACTATACAATTAATCAGAATGGTCTGGAAGAGAAGGACTGTCAGGATTGCTTGTTGTTTCACAATTGACAGTTGCACAAGGTATTTAAGGGGTAACATCTTGGTCACTTGAAGTTGAAAGATTTATAGATGCTAGACTACAGCTTTGAAACTCATTATTCTTGGTTATCTTCTTAAACATATAATCAAAGTGAAGTTGATTCATATGCTTTGACCTTTGGCCACTCAGTAAACTAGTGTGAAAGCCATGAGAAATTCATTTGTCTGTTCATAATTTTGTCTGGATTAGAAGAGGTGCTGGACCATCTGTTCCCGGAAAATTGATGGTGTACCTTTAATATAAAAAGAAGAGAAAGTAAGCAGTTATTTCCCTTCTGATGCATGATGGGAAAATGCTTTCTGCATTCAAAACTGTATTGATTCAGAAATATTTAGGAATGTCAGCAGCAGCAGATTTTATCGAATTTCTCAGGATTTTTCTTCAATAGTATTAAAAAGAATTTTACCTTCTTTCATTCTTAAGTTATTCTTGCAGTGGATTTCTTTTTATTCTTCTTGTGAGAACTACAATCTTTTAATAGTTTTGGGAGTATTCTTTCTTTTATGTATTTTTTCCACTGGTTTGAATATATCCTGGGAAAGTGTATGGGAAACGGCTGCTTTGAAAACAAAACAAAGAGAAAGATCGATTGGCTTCAGCCCTTGTCTGACAGTGGCCAGGCCAAAACCATGGAAATATTTTGATGGAGCACAAACACAGGTTTTCATGTAGATAATTCTGGTGAGATGGGGTCAGGGATATTTTTTGAATTAGTACATCATTTACAGGGGTTATATTCTGATGACCTTTCTACCTCTCATTCCCCATTCGTCATAGTGTTGTTTGAAGTACTGAGGTGATGTCATTATTCCATGAATTATTTGGACTGGTATCCTTATCTTTATTGTTTTGATCACTGTTTCTTGTATGCTCTCCATTCTTCCTAGTGTTGTTTGAAGTACTGAGATGATGTATTGTCATTTTTCCATGAATTATGTTTTTGTATTACGGTTATTATGTTATGATATACTACCACGAAAAGGTCATTTTGGGGTCAGACACCTGTACGGAAATGGAAGTGACCCGGTCACCTTAGGAAATAAGTATGTGTAGGTGTCCAAAAAAACAGGAGGTGGAAACCGGAAATGGCACCAGCGTGGGCGTTCGAACCTGATAAAGGAAGCTAAGAGACAGAGAAAAACACTGACCCGAACAGAAGAGACAGAAAACTCGTGGAACTCAGCCAGAGAAGCAGATCGCCTAAGCCAGGCTGGAAGGCACGAGACTGGTGTCCCTGTTGGGAACGGTCTCTCGGCACCCTTATCTCTCTCCCACTCTTCATTCTCCGGCCGACGAAATGTATAGTATGAAATAAAAATATGTCACATGTTTTTACAAGCAAGTTTTTCGAGTCATCCTTTTTGTCCAAGTTCACGAATACTCTCCTGCAAATGAGCAACCCACGACGAGACGTCCCATGTCGGCAGAACAGTGTAAACGGGTATACAACAATTAGAATAATTTCTAGAATGTACCGGCAGTTTATAATACTATTAAATGCCTGTTAAATTGTAAATCCTTGGATTAGAATGAAATTATTGTACTTCTAAAAGAAAAAATTCTTCAATGGTAAAATAAATTGCTTGAAAACGGACAAAGATTTTTAAAACGTGAAAAATCACCTTTGGACCTGTTATACATTAACTTTGTCAATATTCCACAAATTATTCAACCCAGTATCATCATCTTTGTTGTTTTGATCACTATATTTAGGTTGATGTGTTCTCCAGTTTACCTAGTGATGTCTGAAGCTCTCAGTTGGATTTCTTATAAGACAATTACTATTAACTATTATAACAGAGTTCAAAACAGTGTATAAAATATGGAATCCCCTGTGTTAGTGAGTTGGGATCACTTGAACTGCCTCCCCTCCTTAAATGGTTTAAGCGGGGAGGATGTTAAATGATCCTTTTCAGGGGAGAGGATATTAAAGTGACCCTCGAAACATTGGACTGTTAATCATTCAGTTAATTTTGTGAACCCATTGGATGGAGTGGATACAGACTATAGTCATATTGGAGCAAGCAAAAGTCCAGAATTAAGACGATGCATATTTTTAAGGAATACCTACAAGAAATTA
>VCCN01006196.1:6888624-6919002 GCA_006491835.1 Architeuthis dux
TGTTGAATTTAGTTCTTAGATATGGTTTCATGTCGCGATTAAGTTTTTTCACATTCTGTTTAAAGAAGCGGTTTATAAACTGCTAAATTACAGTTCAAATGACGGTTTGAAACTGAATCGAAGAATTCTATTGGAAGATCCACAAACTAATGGCAGCAGATTCAAAACACGCCAGCCGATGGGAGTTGGCGGACCACAGAGCAGAAGATTATAGAAGTACAAATGTAATAATAGTGTACTTGCTTTCTGTGAACACACTCTTAACATGAAAGCACTCAAAGATTCAAGACACACCAAAGTGCCAGATTCAAGACACGCCAGACCATAGGAGTTGCTGGATCACAGAGTGCCAGATTAGAGAAGTACATGTATTAAGTTTTAAGGATAAAGATTTCAGAGAAATATTGTGATCAAGACCAAAAAGAAGATATTAGTTGGAATAATTCACAGTGTAACATAAATGCTTCATCTCAAATTTCAGACAACTATGTTACATATCCTTGCATGTATTTTAAGAATTTTAAAAGAAAGATATCCTGTATAACGGTGAGTCTCAAACGGGAGGCACTTAGCTCCCAGGGGAGGAATTTCAGTCGGGAGGAACGTATAATGGAAAGAAGAATTACTAGATGACAATTCAAAATGGGGGTGCAATTTAGGAAACCTAGGATCACAAGGGGAGGAGTATGATCTGGGACTCTGAGAATCACTGCTGTACAAGATCTCTGCATTTTCTTAGTAGTGGGAAATGCCCAAGAATTTTCTGGAAGCAATAAGATGCCATTTTGACTCCTGTGATAAAAATGTTTGATAATGACTGAGGTAACACAGATTTTTCATTTGTACAAGGAAAAAGCAGGGCAAAACATGCATTCATATTTGTAAAGTAACATGTCAATGCAGGAGTTGTTCTTTTAAGATGTTCAAACAACAATAAAGTCATGAGTAAATACTCCAAGAAACTTGAGATTTTATCTTCATTCTCTGTAACTTCTTTTAGCCTGCCTGGTGGCTGAGACAGTTGTGATTACTCCACCAGTGCCAATGGGAGGTGTTCAAGCCCAGGTAAATACCAGGATTTCACATGATGATTTTCAAGTCAAGCAGGCCCTCATGACTTGGTAGAATAGCACAATATAATCTTCCCAAACTACATTTCCTCTTAATCTGGCTGTGCTTTACTAAGATTATCTTAGTAAATATCAAAGCAGTAATTGGAAGATTGGTGTAACACAATCTTCCTACTTCACATCTCCCTCCATTTAGCCTTTTGCGGTACTAAGCTAAGCTTAGTAAATACCAAAAACCATTTGTAGTCTTCTTGGTGATGGAAATAGTCACATATTCCCTCCTAGCGTCAATGGTCAGTGTTCTAAGCCCATATCAAAATCTGGATTTTAAATGCCAATTTTCAGGGCAGGCAGGTCCTCTCCACTTGGAAGTATGGTGCAACACAGTCTTCCTAACTCGTTTGGCCTTGTGCTGGACTAAGCTAAGCTTAGTAAATATCTATTGCAATTTTTTTTGGTTTTAAATTAATTTTTGAGCAAGATGAACTTGTGAATGACATTTCAGGTACATCATACACGATTTGTCGAGGTTAAACATTTTTTTCCTCTACAGGGATTGGATCCAGCAGGACTGAACGAGGAGAGGTAGCCATCGATTAGATATGTTAATATGTACACTTCAAATTAATAGCACCTTATTTCAATATTTCAAAGAAACAGAATCCTGGCAGCAGCAGAACCATAAAACATTTGGGTTGTGGTAAAATACAATATAAATACAAAATACAGCGGGGAGCAACGAGAAAGGAAACAAATCATTTATTACCAGTAACAATTGCTCTAATCAATGAATTACCCTAACCCTAAATTATTTAATTAACCCTTTGTCGGGGGGGAGACAAAAAGTTTTCCTCAACTAGCTTAATTGATGTCCATTCATCAAAAAAAAACAAAAAACCCCAAAATTTGCCACAGAAAGGGTTAATAATAATATTATTATTTAATTAATTACCACGAACCACTATAGCTTTTTAAAATTACACTCCCTTTGCTTCTCAAAGAGAAGCAACTAGAAGCGAAACAAAGATATCATTTATGACCTGCAACAATTGCCCTAATCCAGAGATTTCCAAACTTTTTTCATTTTTGAAAATAAGCACATTGCAACACATTACTTAAGTTTTGTTAGCCAAGCCAAATATATGTCACCCCAGAAATTTGACTGACTCAGGACAAGTATCTTTTGAAAGATATACAAAATTTTGCTTCACACCTAGAGAATATTGGCGACATACAGTTTAGAAAGCTCTGCTCTAATCAATGAACAACCCTAACCCTAAATTATTTAATTGATCACCACAAAGCTCTGTATAAAAGCTTTTTTAAATTACATTCCCTTTGTTTCTAGTTGCTTCTCGCTGCTTCCTGTATTTTACAGAGACCGCAAGACATTCCCCATTTCAATCTGGCTATGAAGAAATAATGTGTCTGGGAAGCTTAGTTCTTGTGTGAAGGCTGCTGTAAAATGCAAGCAATGCAGAAGGCATCGCTTGGCGAAAAGAACGAACTACAGATGTGGAATGGGAATTGGCAGTGCTGGGAAGTATAACAGCCATTCTGTTTCGGTAATGGAGTTGAACGTGAATGATAACGGACAGAAGAAGCAGAGACCAAGGAATATCTCCAGGCATGATTGGGCTTTGTTGATGAAACAAGTTCGAAGACACCATTTTAGTCTCTTCTGGATTTTTCACGGATCCTTTTGGGAGCCTCCGGCGTCTTTGTATTATCACTTGTGTACAGTTCACGGATGAAACTAAATCGTCGCAGCAAAAAACGCCATACAAGATACCATCCTGAAGAGGGAAGGAAAAAAGAATTTAACAATTGAAACTTATTTTACTATAGAAATAAATGCATTGCAAATTATTTAAATACCAGCTGTTTATGTAACCTGTGATATCATGGGTAGAATTTATTAAACAAATACGTGAAAAGTTTCCTTTACTCTAATGATATACATATACACACACACACACACACACACACACTAATTATAATGACATTTATTAGCGAGAGCCCATATTTGCCTGGCGTCGGTGTGAGCGACTGCTAAACGAGCGGCCCAAATCGTAAATGTGAATAAAGAAAGTTTCTTTATTCACATTTACAATTTGGGCCGCTCATTTAGCAGTCGCTCACACCGACGCCGGGCAAATATGGACTCTCGCTAATAAATGTCATTATAATTATCATATTCTGTCGATCGGATATAAAATTATCCATCATTTGATTTCATACATATATATACACACACACACACACACACACACACATATGAAATCAAATGATGGATAATTTTATATCCAACAGAATATGATAATTATAAAGACATTTATTAATTGAGAACTTATATTTGCCGGCACCAGTGTGAACAACTGCTAAACAAGTGGCCTAAATTGTAAATGTGAATAAAGAAATGAGCTCTGTACGGTGATCGAACTTGCGTCCACCATGGAAGCAACCTTATACGCAGGTTCTGCTCTACCCAGCAAGGAGCTCATTTCTTTATTCACATTTATGATTTTGGCCGCTTGTTTAGCCGTCAAACAAACAATAACATTACAGTTTTCACAATCTCAAAAATGGCTGAAGGTACAGTCAAAAGCACTTGATCTAATATATTGTTTGGACAATATCTATATACATTGCATCCGGACATACATTCTCTTGTGCGTAAACAAGAAAAACTAACCAAAAAGTTGAAAATGATATTCCTTCTCTGTTGTATTTAACCAGACACACACACACACACACACACACACATATACATAGGGTTTGAAAAACCGCATCTCGCATGAAACAGCAAATTTTCTGTAACTGTTCTATTTTATAAAATTATATATTATACATACACATATACATACACATACATATTAAAGTATTAGGACAATTTATTTTACATGTTTCACCTATGCGGCTTCATCAGAAATAATGTTGAAAAACAAACATTTTTAAAAAATAGCGTTCCGCTCCTGCTCTGCATCATGCCGTTATGGACAAGGCAGATATTATTTAGGTTCCGTCGTCTCTGGTTTTTGTGGGTGTGTATCAATTCTTTTATCGAAATAGTTTGTTTTGCTTTCTTTTCAATGATTTTCTCATTTTTGATGCAGAACATGAGCTGAACGCTATTTTTTAAAACTTGATTTTTATCATTATTTGTTATGAAGCTGTATAGGTGAAACATGTAAAGTAAATTTTCCTAAATGTCTTAATACTTTAATAGTCGGATTTCTATATCCAAATAATAAACACACACACACACACATACATATAAAATGAAAATATTTGAAAAAAATGCATAGCATATTTATATAAGAAAATATATGTTGATAATATCTATTCACAAAGTGCCCGACAGTTGATTATGAGTGGAGCTTTAGCATACATGTTGAGGAAAAAAGGGGTTAAGGTGACCAGTTACACTAGTGTTTCATGCCTCAATGCATTGAAGCATGACCCCTTTCCCACAACATATTTTGGGGGCACTGAAATTTGAGGCCTTAATTTAATGACAGTAAAACTAAAAATCACCCAGAGAGCACAAACCTCTGCCAATGCCATAAACTAACTAAAAAAAAAAAAAAAAAAAAATGTATGAAAATAAAATATAAATAAACAGGGAGAGAATGCAATTGTCCAAATATTGAGTTTACTTCTCTTGAAATTTAAATATAGCATTTTATTTGCTGTTCGTTTTTAAACTCTTCTCATGCAGATGAATAAAATATTTCTCTCAATCAAAAATAAATAGCCTTAGAGTCTAAGAACAGAGAGGGATAGAGAAAGATGGTTGCTAAGTCGATTGTAATGATGATGAAGGTTTTTTTTGTCCTACTTTGCACTTTAACTGAGGGGGGTTTTATCAAAGGGGGGGATTTTGTTCGGATCCCGATGGTTAGACTGCTAAGTCTTGCAGACCCTTACAACTGTAACAATGAGTTCAGTCTTCACTGAGTGCCCCACACATGTGATCTTGTGCCAGTCTAAGCTCAGCTTATTAAATGGGCGCCTGTTATAGAGCGATGGTTAGAGTAGAGTCTCGCAGATAGATCATTATTCTTAGTAAGCAAGTTCGATTCTCATGGGGTGCTCAAATAATGTAGCCTTATGCCAGACTAAGCTTACCACAACTCTACCTGATTAATTGATCCACAACCGACGTCCATTGTATTTTATAAAATTTCGAAACTCATACGCGGTCATGCGGCAAAATGGCGATTTATTAATGATAACGAAAAATTAACTTTAAAAAAAAAAAATTATATTAAAATATTAAAGTTTCAATACATTGTAAAGAATATAAGAGTCTGTAATATTAAAGATAGGTAAAATTTAATAATTTTAAATGTAAAAAAGTTTGTTATGGGGGGGGGGGATGTGTCTGTAACTTGTGTCGCTAACGTGTGAGCAAAATTAATAAGATCTTACCAAAATTACGAATGAGACATTATTGATGTTAAGTGGGTAGAAATTTTAAGATTAAAACTAAAATTAAAACTTTAAGAAATAAGGTTTTTATCTTCGTTCTTTCAAACTGTTCTTAACAGATGGACAGTTCAGTTATCATCGCCACATGATATTGATTTGAATTATTGGTGTTTGATGGAAGAAGAAAAGTAAACAAAACTTAAAAACAAACCAAGTTAAAGACATTAGTCAATGTTGTTAGCTTTGTTGCTAAAGAAGAAGAAGAAAACCTAAAGGAGTTAAAATGAAGAAATAAGCAATAAACGCTTTTGGTGTATGTGTATTGTGTACTGTAAGAGACCTAGTTTTGAAAAGAGACACTAGACATTTATTTAACAATAAAAACCTGATTGTATTTTACTTATTAATTAGGTTAAAGACAGAACAATGGAAATAAACGAAACATTTTTTTTATTCAAAGCTAATTTAAAAAAAAATTATATTAAAATTGACAGAGAGAGAGATAAAAGAAAAAGGTGTATTGTCGACAGTTTTATAGTCAAAATGAAAAAGAAGCTAAATAATTTAGATTATTACCCCACCCCCAAAAAGATTATAAATAAATGTTTTTCTTTTTATACTAATACATAGTGACTACAATAATAAAAAAAGACATATGTTACAGCTTAATTATAAAATCTAGCCACATAAATGAAGATTTATATTTAATTTAAAAAAAAAACAAACTTGAAACTATCAAAGTTTGACCCCTTTTTTTAGCAGAAACAATATCTAGTTTTTATTTTTGTTCAGTTTTTAATTAATTAATTAAAACAATGGTTTTGAGCTGAGAAAGCGGGGTTCAATCCCCTACAAAAGACGAATAGTAACTATTTCTTTTTAAAATCTTTTCTCAACTTGTTCAGAAAACAAAACAAAAGTCCCTTTTTTCTTTTCTCTCTCCTTGAAGGTCTTAAACAAGTGCATCATTACAAGAAGGAGAAAAACTTTCTTCTTCGTCTAAACAAAACCTTGTTTTATTTATTTATTTTCCTGGCCAGAGATCAAAATAAATAAAATTATAATAAATTAATAAAATTAGAAGACTCAGGCATCACTTACCAAGCCCGATGACAAAAAGAACAAGACAAAAACACAGTACAAGAATGAGTATGTGAACACAAGTGTCTTTAAAGGTCTGCATTTCTCCTTCCTGGGTCCTTGCCGTCATCGTCGTTTTCCCATTACTTAATGCTAAAGAAATGCGGAAAGACCACCAATAAAATAGGCATTCTACCCACATTCATCTTTAAAATCAATAGCGACGAAGGGTCATCACATTCTAAAAAAAATAATGCGTATTTATGCAATAGTTTACCACGTAATTCGAAAGATGTTTCAAGTTTTGAAATCGATTATTTTTTAAATGTGTGATGTTTATTTTCTTCGGGATTAGCACACATTGTTTCCGTTTTATCAAAACCGGGTTGGAAGTTTAAAAAAAATAAATATCTCCGGTTGCTTGGATGGAAATATTAAGGATATTTAAAAAAAAAAACAACATTCATTTCCACTTTCTCTTGAATAAAATATTTTTTCTTTTCTCTCTTTCTTTCTTTTCTCTCTCTCTCTTTTTCTCTCTCTTTTTTCTCTCTCTCTTTTCTCTCTCTCTTCTCTCTCAATCTGTCTATCTAACACTTTTACACAATTTAAATTTACGCTTATAATTTCAGTTTACATTTAAAACTTGATCTCATTTTAATGACAAAAATAAATCTTAGATAAAACTTGGATTTCTCTGTAATACATAGAGTTAGTTTTATATAAAAAAAAAGTATATAGTTTGTATTGTATTGTAAGGTTGTTTTTTTAATTTTGTTGTATATCTTAAAAACATTTTTTTTAAATGACATCAGAAGGTTTATTTTAGAATTATCTTCAATATTGAACAAGGTAGAAATATTTCAATTACTTCTAAAAATTTGAAATTTTCTTTAACCCCCCCCCCCAACAAAACAAACCAAAAACACTAAACACAGCTGAACGAAACCGGACCGGAAGTCGCTAACAGTATGAAGGTCTCTTGCGCCTTTTGTAACATTCGCTGCGGTAAACAATATTCAAGATGGCACTCAGTGAAGTTTGTGGTTTCCGAACGGATTCCTTTAAAAATGAATTTCAAAGGTTGGGTTGCGCCCTTTCATCCAATTCTTTGGCCAATGAAGCCCTATTCGCAGCTGAGAACTTCACAATTCCTCAAAACTTTGATGTAAGTCTATGATGTAGAAGAAAATCCTTTGTTTACGGCGAGACAAACATCGTTGGTTTCAAAATTGCTTCATCATTGCACAAGTCGGGATTTTGATATCTTTTTTCCTTCTGATTTTTTAAAACTCAATTGTTTGATTTATTTCCTTTTTATTTTGTAAAGCTTTCTTTCAACTATTGCGTTATGTTAAACCTCGGAATTTACTAATAATATATTTTAAGTAAATTTTAAGAGTTCGAGTTGTAACACTTATTTAACTGTTTTCATTGATGTCTTTTTTGTAACAATATAATGGAGACCGGTATTAATTTGTGACTTAAAATGACTTTTGTTCCTGAAAAAAAATGTTAAAGTCATTTAAGCACCAACCCCCTGGTTCATAAAATGTTGATAAATCGTCAACTATTGGACATCATGGAGTTAAGTCATGTTTTCAAAAAGATCTAGAATCCAGATTGGGGGCAGTGTAGTTTTGCGTCCCAAATTACTGACAGAAATATTACAGAAAAATATCAGAACTAACATTAACGGCAATTTAGAAATTAAATTGAACATTTAAAAAAAAATTTTTTTTTCGTTCCCTTTCGTAAATGTATAAAAGCTTTAAATTCAGAAATGATCTCAGCTACGGTGAGTAAAATATTGTATTATTCAAATCAATGCTTGTGTCCCAGTGTTACGGACCCTAAAGCTCCTTGGATTCTAGATGTTTTTAGATATTTAATTTGGGACACTAAACTTCCTTAGATGCTAGATATTTCTAAATGTTTTTGAAAACATGGGTTAACTCCACGATGTCCACAATATTTGCTTTGTTATATTCACTGACTGGTGGTTAAATTTAGATAACAAAAATTGGCCCTAAAATGATTCTGGCCACCAAACACTAATAGACCGCTGCAACATTTATATACATTTTTCATATTATTATTTTTTTTTTTTTTTTTTTTTTTTTTACCCCTGTCAACCAAGTTAGGTATATTCGGTTGCGTTTGTCTGTTTGTCCATAGTTCTTTGATGAAATTCAAATTTTGTGGGCAATGGGGTAAGGAAGAAATGGTCAAATCTTTGGTCGGATCCTTGCACAATTACCTCCCCTACGTAGTAGCTATCTGACCATATCACCAAAAGTTTATCTTTTTTGGAGATATCGTGTGGACAGTGATGAGCGTATACATGTTTAAAAAAAAAAATAATATCCCTGAATCCATGCCAAAATTTAACCAATTTTCTCTTACCAAATTGCCCACCCTTCCACAAAACTTTATTAAAATTAATTTTGTGGACAGATGGAAAGACGCGACCAAATACATATACATCTCCAACTTCATTGGCAGAGGTAAAAATTTACTCTGGTTTGCTTATCTCCTGTTGGTGTTTGAACTGAACACCGACGTCAACAGGCAATAAGACTAGAAGCTAGAATTTGGAATGCTGATTTTCAAGGCAGGCAAGTAGGTCTTCTTCACTTGAAAGATTGGTGCAACACAATCTCCCTACCTTAATTTTTGTCTTGTACCTAAAGCTTAGGGCCTGTCCATGGCTGAGATAGTTGTGTATTTCCTTCTGATTCCAAATGTCAGTGTTCGAGTCCAGGTAACGGTCTGGATTTTTAATGCTAATTTTTCAAGGTAGACAGGCAAACCCTCGAACAGAATATTCCTACCCTCATTCCTCCGAGTTGTCCTTGTATAGCTTAGTAAATATTAAAAGGCCAGGATTTGATTTTCAAGGCAGACAAACCCTCCCAAATCAGAAGATTGGTGCAACACAATCTTTCTATCCTCATTTGATTTGTATCGGTTTGAGCTGAGCATAAATATCAATCCAACTTTTAATATCTTTTCTTTGTCTTTGGCAACAAATCTTATGCCAAGAACTTAAAATAAAGCTTCAAGCAATCTTAAAGATCGACTGTGGGATCTGATTTTCCCAATCACACTAAGATAGACCTGTGTGGCAGGGAAATATCACCAATGAAATCACTGTTTTTAAATTTTATCTGGTTTCTTACCTTCGTTAAATAACCCCCCCCCCCTACTTTTCAGGTATTTTGATCTTTTGACAGTGTTCTATTTTGCTGCCTAATAAAAAGTAAATCCTCTACCATTACAAAATATTACTAAATTTGTTAAACATTAAAAACCTAAACCCTTGGAAATCATATTTCCTGCAAACCAACGTGCATGTGTATTTTGCATTTGGTCTGTATCTATTGGGACTTTTAGTTCTAGATTTTCAGCCTTGGGAAATATTTTTTTGAAGATTTTACCTTTTCATTAATTACTTCCCTCACAAGAAAGTCTTTGCAATTTCACATAATTTTTATTTTTTAAAAAAAATTTTTATTCCTGAGGTTTTGGCATATCTGTCTTCTACCTTCAACTTTGCAAAAGATTTAAGAATATACTGCTCTCAATAAACTTTAATTTTTCTTGAAAAACTGGGATAGAGGGAGCAATTTAAAAAGAAATCTGTCAATGCTTTATGCAAATTTAAATTTTTAGGATTGATTTTTGATTCAATCATTAAATTTAATTGTTTGAAGAAAAACATTTTATGTATCGGTATGAATGAATATTTCAAGAAAAATCGATTTTGTTGAAAAGGAAATTTTTTATAGACTATTCATCAGTTCTAGTCTGAATTTTGTTAGATTAGGTATTTTAGACAATGTGGTTTATTTGGACTAATTTCCTTGTCTGTTGTTTATTTTTCACAATGTTTCGGTTGTGTACCCCTGGCCTTTCTCTGGCAGACCACAATAGGAAACTGGGGAAGTCCAGAGAGTACACAGCTTAAACGTTACACAAAAAACAACATAGAGGAAATTCCAAATAAATCACACAAAATGTTCAAGACTTTTCACCAGATTTACAAATAAAACAAACAGGAAACTTTTGCATGTCCCTTAGAATCGAACTAAAAATAACTTATTGAGAAGAAAATAAACAAAGTGGGTAAAGATAGATGATCATGTTGAATTTAATTTTTTTGTAGCTTTGCCACACATTTGCTGATCTAAGCAAATCACCAATTCTTCTTAGTCTGTTTCAATTGCCCAAATAATTTTATCATTATAATCTACCTTATGACTAAATGAGTTGGGTTGGCAATCTGATTACCCTAAATATTGTACAAAATACCCATGTGTTCATCTATAAGTTTTTGGTTTCAATCTATTCATTGATAGTCTTTAAAGTATTTACTATTCAACCAAAATGCTTAATC
The DNA here is from genome assembly GCA_006491835.1 of Architeuthis dux. Classification (NCBI taxonomy): domain Eukaryota; kingdom Metazoa; phylum Mollusca; class Cephalopoda; order Oegopsida; family Architeuthidae; genus Architeuthis; species Architeuthis dux. Next base: position 6,899,608 of record VCCN01006196.1, read on the forward strand.
TTCTTAAAACTAATGACTGAAATGAATTTGTTTTTCTTATAAAAAATAACTTATTTTCTTATGAAATGCTCATCACTTACCTGAAAGAGCAATTATTCTTCATTATTTGTTTACTAAAAATTCAGATATATTGGAATTTCTAGGTGACTATTTTTTTAAAAGAAAAAAACAAACTACTGTACTCCTTTTAGTAGTCCATTGTTATGGACAGAAACAAGAAAAAAATCACTGTTCGTTTTATAAGTAGATCTATATTTTTTACCTGTTCAGAAGCTATTGACATCGTAGTGCCCATGATTGAGGTCTGTCGGATCTTGTTAAAGACTGACGTTAAAAGGCTGATGATAGTTTTGAAGTAAACCATTTTCTTTTTTCTGATAAGTTATATCAACAACAAAACGAGTGTTTTGGATCGTTCGTATAATACACCTCAAAGGTGCGCCGGGCTGCCTTGTCAGTGATGTATATGGCTCGGGATCATTTCGGGTCTTTCAATATCATATCCGATTACCCAAGTGACCCTGCCGGAATTGTACTTGTTCCGACAAGCAGACCAGAAGTTCAAGTTTACATCAGGCACCCTAGAAATTGTTGAATCAAAAATCGACACCGAAAATGTTTGAAGTTACTTACAATCGATAAAAAAATAGGGGTGTTTTTTTTTTTTTAAACTAACAAATTTTTGAAGTTACTAAGATACCTTCTCCTGGAAAATAAAAAAGTATTTTTTGTGCTTTCAATCCAACTATTCTTTGTAAAACTAGGTTTTTGCTTTTATAGCAATTATTAAATTTTACAGTCATTCAGTAGCTGTCATCTTAGCGTAAGAAAAAAATACCATTTTTCCAGGAGAAAGTATCGTAGTAACTTTGAAAATTTGTTAGTTTAAAAAAAAAAACACATTTTTTATTGAATGTAAATAACATTCCAGGTGTCGAGGCAAAATGTGTCCCTTTTCGATTCAACAATTTTTAGGGTGTCTGATGTAAACTTGATCCTGGTTTTTTTGGTGGGTAGGGGGTTCCGAATTGGCAACTTAGTTAAGTTTGCTGGGTAACATTTTTTGCAAATGATGCAAATATAACACTGCATCCATTGTGCTGGTATTATGACTAGGGGTCTGACTACCAAAGTTGGATATGGACAGTTAATGGCTCTTGGAGGAGTTGCAGTGAGTGGTAATCCGCCAAATACTCATGTAAACCAGTCATCTTATTGTCTGGCATATATTATAGTCAGAACTATGTACTTTGTTAAAAAAAGGAAGTTATTAGCATAAAGTGTAAGCAATTAGTATTGTGAACATATTTTTACTGCTGCTATGATGTTGTCGTTGTTGACTATTAACAATAAAATTTGTTGTATTAGTCTCTATTCTATGTTTTGTATACCTAATTTGAATGACTTGAAGTTGCACGTTTGAACTTTTTAAAAAAAAAATTTTTTTTTGGTCTGTTCGGTCTTTATTATATTGGATCAAGTAATTGTAATACATTATTTTAATTAAATTTGACTATAACATAACAGCGCTGTCGGATATTCGTTGTCGTTGAAACAACGGCCCGAATTGAAAGTTGTATATAAAAACAACTGAAATTAAGATGAAGGTAAAAACTAATTTAATTAAAATGTTTGTTGTTGTTGTTTCCTAATCTCTATTTTTGGAACTTTTACAGCCTGTGGAAAACCTGAAACAATTCACAGATGATAAAAGCCCAGTGAGAATTCATTTTAATCATGGGACCACAACTCTTGCTTTCAAATACCAACATGGTGTTATTGTTGCCGTAGATTCCAGGGCTACAGCTGGACCTTACATTGGTGAGTTAAAAAATAAAATGATTTTTATTATTACACATGATCAGGCATTTAGTTTTCCATAGCAAAAATAGAAATAATGAGCAATATTTTGTTAGTTTAGTGATGTATCGGAATATCAATCTGGTCAGATATCTGGTGCCGGATTCACAAATTATCACTGCCACCAGTTTCAAATTTTAGCCACCGAATATTTTTTAACAGATGTGGATTTTAATGTTTTATTTTGGAATCTGATAAATTCAGATATCCAATTTTTTTTTTTTTTTTTTTTTTTTTTTTTTTTTTCTTAATCCAGCGCTGGATATCCGACCAGATTGATATTCTGGTACATTACTAAATTAGTGTTGAATAACTGATATGGATGAAGTAGGTAATTTTATTTAATTTTCTCCCATTGGATTGCTCAGTGTGTTATAAAAGTTTTCCAAGTGGAAAACACATACTGTCACTGAATATCTTAAGTGCATACTATTATATATATTAGCTGGGACAAAAAGAAACTACAAATTTGATATGAACGAAGAAATAATGTTAAACTGTGGGAGTGTACATGGGCCAACCCTGGGCACTCTGTCCCCGGGGATACAATAACTTCTCGCACACAGCAGGCAGGCCCACGCGGGGAATCACTGCTAGTATTTTAAAGATTAGGAAATTGGTAATTTTCTAATGTTACAATTACATATTTTACCTCTTTGTGTGCACTACTTTTCCTACCTGGTTTTCCCTGTAATTTCTGCCCCAAAATATATTTTATAATCTCAGACTGCACGCTGGACTAAGAATTTGGCTCTTGGCCCTCAAACATTCTTTCCTGGTATGACGCAGTTTGTGCATTATTTCACATGGGGTTTTTAAAAAAGTTTTGTTTTGGGTTTATTAGTTTTGATTTTAGTTTATTTTAATTAGTTTTGTTTTGTGTATTATAGCCATTATTTTACATAGGGACTACATATATTGTTCATTATGTCATGTCTCGATTTCCTTCTTTTTTTTTTTTTTTTTTTTTTTTTTTTTTTTTTTTTTTTTTTTTTTTTTCTATAATGTAAACAATTTCTAAAAACTTGCTGTTTCACAGTAATTTGTTTTGTGCCTTATCTTAAATAGGAATTAAATATTATGTATGTTTTTATTATTAAACCCCAATATAAATTTGACTTGAAAAGTAAATGGCACCCGCCACACTAAGTCGTGAAAGTGCTCTTCGACACAAAAAAGTTGGGGACCCCTGGTCTAGGGTAACAGATAAGAGTACAAAAAAAGAATTTCAATTTGAGAGGTTGCTGTCATTTAGTCGAATTTATGCGGATCTGCTGGGACAAATGCAATTAACTTTAAAAAAAAATCAATTTTCATCCAAATATTTCAAAATTAAGGAGAACTACTGGAAAGACCAGTTATAGCATTTTGAGAGACTATTACCGCTTGGGTAAGTTTCTGTGAACATATGGGCTTGAATAATGGCACGCTTTTAAAAATGGGATATAGTAATGGCTATTTTTTTTTCATCTGGGGACAGTCACATTTCTATGTAATAAATATTTGTAAGATGAAATCTAGTGTCTGAATTGGCTTGTTAGCTTTGCGCAAAGGTGGTACCATAGCCAGTGAGGATTTTCTGAGGCCTGGTATTGCTTCTTCAAAGTTCTGAAAATCATTGCCCAGAACTTGCCCCATGACCCTAGTCCAGCGTGCTTAGAATTCGTTCTGTGACTGTCGAGCTTGTCCTAGTGACATTAGTCGTGGGGACTAAGGAGATTTTTAGAACTGCCAGCACATACGCGTGCGGGACCCCACACTAAAAACGACCGTGTGTTAAATCTGAAGAGGCAAATAAACTAAACAAATTATGATTTAACAGAAAAAATTTTTTTATTTCATTGGTCAGTCCGGAAAATCACTCAGAGATATACAATTATATATTTAGAATTGTTGCACAATCATAAAATGTCCTGAAAAACGTTTCATTTTTTGTTTTCCAAACTAGCGAGTTAACTCCCTTGCACCCTGTGAAACGTATAACTTGACAATTGCTGAATTTGTTCTTATGAAATGGGGATTTTTGCAAATGTATTTACAAAGCTTTTATAGTTGGTCTTCTACAAATTAAGAGTCAGAACTTTTTGGCTCCAGTTAGTATCGTAGGTAAAAGAGAAATGAAATGAGAAATCTTTTCTCTCATTTTAAAACCAAACCTCATTTTACCCCGCCCTGTTACATTAATTTGTAATATTTGCCACCTAAATTTTCCTGGCCATGTTGTCTTGACAAAGACCAAAAATGTCAAAGCATGAAAAGGCAATTTTATGCTTTGGTGTCAGGATATTAAAGAGTTGGACAAATTCTTTCAATCTAAAAGTTCTCCCTATTTTTATCTCTAAAAAGGTTAATTTTTAGATAAAATTTTTTATTTTTTAAAATTAAAACTAAAACTAAAAGAATAATTTTCCATATTATTACTCAACATTGACATTGGGTGTTGAATTTCTAAGTTGAAGAATTTTGATAATTGGTTCTTGAAATTTTGCAGCCAACATTAAAAAAACATTTTTCTAAAAAAAACTTCTACATTAATTCTCTTGATGTTATTAACTGTGGAAATTAGAAATCTTTTCTTAAAAAGTGGGCTGGTGGAGAATGAAGAGTGTGATAGAGATAACGAGAGCCGACAGACTGTTCCCAACAGGGAAACTGGCCTTGTCTTCCCAGGCCTGGGCGGTCTTTCACTCTGCTTTTCTGAGGGCCTCTCGGTTGCTTTTATCGGGTTCGAATGCGCACACTGATTTTCTAGCCATCATCTGCAAGGGGTTTTTGTTGATATCTTATTTATAACTTTCAACGCCTGGTGAGGGTCAAATCTGTGACCTCTGTCTAAATATCCAACATTATCATTTCACTACATATTCTGTTGGAAATGACTCTGCTTTCATATTAGGTTGTCAATGTATTGAATTGTTTATGTGAAGAGAACCACTTGTTCATGAATATTTATGAAGAATATTTACTTTTTCAGCCTCTCAAACTGTGAAGAAAGTGATTGAGATCAACCCATATCTGTTGGGCACCATGGCTGGTGGTGCAGCTGACTGCTCTTATTGGGAACGTGTCCTGGCCAGACAGTGCAGGTTGGTAGTCCTCTTTTCATTTATTGCTAGGCGAATGGAATTCGAAACGATAAGATGATCTGTGAAACCAAACTTTTGCAATTCCTTTTCTCTTTGCTACTTGCGAACTAAATCAACATTGCAGCTTTCTGTTATAATTTTACTTGACATTACAAAGATTTGGGAAATTTTGAGATAAAGCATCGTCTTTTCTATAGTTTTGAGAAGGGTCATTAATCAAGACGAGATAGAAAAATCGGCTATGGCCGACCACATCCGGAGAGAGAAAAGCGACCATCTTCCTCTCTGGGAGGAAGTCCAGATTATTGACAGAGAACGCTGTTGGAAGCAGAGAAAAATCAAAGAGGCAGCTCATATCAAAATGTCAACTAAATGCATTAGTCAGACAAGTGCAGAGTTCAACCTGATGTGGCTTCCACTTCTCAACAGACCTACACCCGACAAGACAAAGACACAGAAACACCCCGGCCCTGCATTATAAGGGTTACCCGCTTTAAAAACAAAACTTCTGTTCACCCCCATCACACTCTGATTTTATACCTGAGGCCAAAGAATGTATCGGCTGAAACGTTGTTTACAACACAAACAAGGAGTTCAATCATCTGAAGAACCATTTGAATAAAGCATTGTCATTATTACATGAATCATGAAGTTGATTTTGCTCCACAAATGTTGATAGTGATTTGGAAGAAGTGCATGCAAGAATCTTGAAGGAGTTCATCTATCACAGATAAATAGTTTGAAATTGTGTCAGTACAAAGATTTGGTTGTGATCTTTGAATTAAGTTTGATATTCATAAGTCCTATTTTGTCAAACTCCAGTCCATTGGAGTTAACTTTATTTTCTCCCTGCAACAAGAACTCATAAGAACAATCCTCACCTAATTCAGGGCAGTAAACTCTTGACTTTTTGTCTATCGCACCAAATTGATATATAAAATTAACATTTCCCTACTGTGATTTGAAATCACGACCAAGTGATTGCTAGGCGGCTCTCTTACCAACTGAACTAAACTGAGACGTCTTATATATATTTACAAATTTATTTATTATATATACAATACAAATGTTACAGTGATCATCTTCAGTCGGAGTAGGAGTGGAGTTTGACCTTGCAACAGCCATGCTTGTTAAATTGCTTTTTGAAGATTAAAGACGTCTTTCATAATTTTGTTGCTTTTCATTGCAATGGGGGTAGAAAGATTGTATTGATATTTACTAAGCTTAGGTTAGTAAGGCACAAAGCCAAATGGAGTAAGAAGATTGTAGCAATTTTTCTGCCTTGAAAATCAGCCTCTGGTATTGGTTTCCTTAGCCTTAGTAGGCCATAACTGGCAAAATACTTTCACCTTTGTGTCTGTACTTGATTTTGTTAAAACCTCTGAAAAGTTTTTACTTTGTAAAATTCTTTTGAGGAATGAACAATAAAAAGCATGACTGCATTTAAGCTCTCAACATTTTATAATTACGTCAGATAAAATTATTCTAATGTTTAAATTTTATTTTAAAGTGGATGTATGTAAAATAGCTTAGTTGGTGTCATATATATTTTACTTTAAAATTTCCCCCCTAGGTCCATTGTGTATGCATACCAAATTTGGTAGGGCGAATCAGACTTTTAGTATTAGATGGAAATAAGATCATTATTATCGGGGGGGAAAGTGACTGCGGACCCCACAATTTAAAATCTTTGGCGAAAGGGAAAACCATATCTGAATATTGCCGACATATACAGCCTATTTGGGGCGTACTGGAACGGTTTTAGGCACTGGGTAAAGTTGAAAAAAGAAGTGATTCAACCGGAAATCGACCATTTGTATAATAATATAATAGATTTTTGTTATAACATTCTGTAGAATCGAGAGTAACGAAGTTATCTCCCTTACATTTCTTTCCCAGTTAGTAAAGAAAATATAGTAATCGACCAAAGTTTTTTTTCCCCTCTCAGTATGTACACACTGATTGGCTAAAAATGAATCCCCATGTGACAAAATGGATTAAAGAAAAATAGGCGCTTATTACCTTTTATTGGACCCAAATTTGACTTGTTCAAAAAAGTCACTTTTTTCTGTTACACCAGCTGTCGTCGGTTATACAATATTTATTACTAATTATTTCTGCAGATATAAACAATTTAATTTAATCAAAGCAATAACAATATGATTTATGTATGAACTTCTGTTTTTATTTCACAAATTTTCCACACACTCGTTCACTCGATGTTAAAAATGGTGCAAAAAAGTTATGCACCGTTTCTAACATCGAGTGAGCAGAACTTTACAATTTATAATCGGGGGGGGGAGGCATCTTCCCTACATTGAGCCCCCCCCCCTTTTTTTATAGACAAAATAAATAGTTTTAATTTAATTAAAACAATTGACGTCACCTGGTGTAACAGAAAAAATGTGTCCAAATTTTATCACGTTTTTAGTTGATCTGATCTGATCTTTGTTAAATTGAGAATTCGGAAGAAAGAAGTAACCTCAGATGAAACTTGAACTCACATCCCTTACCTTTGGAGTTTGTCATTTCACATGACAATGGCCAACCGTAGAAAGCAACAAATGTGAAGACATTAATCCAAATTAATAACAATGTTTGAAATTTTTTTTTTTTTTTTTTTTTTTTTTTTTTCCCATCTGAGAGTCTTAAATAATTTCATATTGTTTTTGTTAGATATTTATTGATACGGTGTAACATTTTAATATTCTGAATGATTTTTCTCTTTTTTTCAAGGATTTATGAACTGAGAAATAAAGAGCGGATTTCTGTGGCGGCTGCATCTAAATTATTAGCCAACATTCTTTACAACTACAAAGGCATGGGACTCTCACTGGTTCGTATTTTTTACTACTTTCCTCATTGGTTACTAATGAACCCTTTTGAGACTCCTGGCATGTATATATCCTGAGGTTTCTGTGACTGCTGGGATATATATGTCCCGTAGATCTCTTCTAGAAATCTACTGGGACATTTTAATTCAGGCATTAAGCACCTTAATAGGTCGCTCTTGAAAGGGTTAAGTTGAATTTTCATTGAGTGAAAAATTTGACAAAGCTTTCATTGTACCTGTATTTTCAACTCCCTCCTCTGCTTGGTTGTGTAAGTCTTGATAAGATCTAAAAACAGGTTTTTTGTGTGAATTGCCTGATCTACATATGGTGTAGATCTTTGCTTTAGTATCCTGTCATAATATCATTGATTTTTAAATAATTACAAAAGGTCGGACATAACTCCTTTTGATTTGAAAAGTCTTGCATCCGAAATTCAATATAATTTATTTCATGTATAACATAACCACTAGTTAATCCCTATTAAAACATCTGAAACAATAATCCTTGCAACAAAAAATAGCTTCCAAAACGCAATATAATTTATTAGGAAAAGAATATAAGGGAGGTAACCCAATGCGATATTTTGAAAAACTTACTAAAGTAAACCAAAGTCTTATGGTCTCTTGGTAATTTGTAAGCATAATTAAAATTTAGCTTTCTGATTCCAACAAAATTTTTTGTTTCATGACTAATTTTTTGGATTGTTAAATTTGTGAAAGGATTTATGCCTGATTGAAAATCTTGTTATAAAAAGAAAAGTTGTCAGTAAATCTTATTTTCTTTTCCAGGGAACAATGATTTGTGGATGGGATAAACGAGTAAGTAAATTTTATTTATTAAATAAAAATGCCTCTGTACAGCTCCATATACAATTTACATTCAAAATACTTATTCAACATTAAAATACACATTAATTCAAGTGAAAAAATGTGTATGAAAATTTAATAAAATAAATTACAAGCTTATCAGTACAGAGAAACATTTACTAGCCATTTTATTGATTTATTTTTTTCCTAAATTCTTCTATATAAGCTGATAACTCCCAAAATTGCCCTGTTAACTTATTTTCTATCCCAGATGACCTAGATTTGTCTAATTTATTCTTAAAATTATTCACACTTGTACTATTTATTACATAAGTTGGTAAACTATTCTAGTATTAAAAAAAAAAATCAATGTATCTTTTGTCAAAATATACACAAACACTTCTCATTTTCAAATGGTTCTTTGGACGATTGAACTCCTTGTTATTTGTGTTGTAAACACATTTCGGACGATCCATTCTTCGGGCTTCTTCAGGTGTAAAATCCGAGTGTGATGGGTTAAACAGAAGTTAAAATCAAAGAGGCAGCTCACATCAAAATGTCGACTAAATGCATTAGCCAGACAAGTGCGGATTTCAACCCGATGTGGCTTCCACTTCTCAACAAATCTAAACTCAACACGACAAAGACACAGAAAAACCTGGGCCATGTGCTATATTTTACACCTGAAGAAAGCTGAAGAATGGATCGGCCAAAATGTTGTGTTTACAACACAAATAACAAGAAGGAGTTCAATCGTCCGAAGAATCATTTGAATATTAATGACCCTTCTCAAAACTATAGAAAATAACTTCTCATTTTATTTGGTCTTTAGGTGGTAGATGATTTCTTTTAAGAATTATATTTGGTTTGTTAGTGATTCAACTTTATATTGGCCTTTTTTTTCTTTTCCAGGGGCCTGGTCTATACTATGTTGACAGCAATGGAGAAAGGATATCCAATGATATCTTTTCAGTAGGTTCTGGCTCAACTCATGCTTATGGTGTATTGGACACAGGTTATCGCTATGATATTAGTGATGACGAAGCTTATGATTTAGCCAAGAGATCCATTTATCATGCCACACATAGAGATGCATTCAGCGGTGGAGTTGTCAATTGTACGTATTCTATTTTAATCTATTGTTTTGGTTCAATGAATATTCAAGTATGTAAATAAAGATGTTAAAAAATTCCAAAGCCTGTAATGATTGAGAAGAAAATGGCTAAAAATGGTTTGTCTATTCAAATGTTTATAGTGTCTTTACTTGTGGGCAGATTGTTGTGAAAATTGGCTGTATTGAGCGGCCTCGTGCATTTTCGGCCATGTTTACGTGCTTTTCCTGAAAAAACTGTTGGAAAACTTACCCTGTGTCCTACAACCTGAAGGTTTCTTTTTTCATAGGCCTATCCTGTTTTATCTTTTTTTAAAAAATTTTTACAAAATTTTTTTTTTTTTAAACAAATTTTGCAAGTCAAAATTGGAGTGGCCTCGACACTGGGAAACATGGTATCCTTTCAGAAGCAAAAGAATCGGTTATGATGCCATTTTTAAAAATCTTCATTTGTAAAGACAAGTTGACTCTTAACAAATTCAATATGAAGTTAAACACACTCGTGATTGCTGGCGGCGATATTAGAAATATCGGACAGCGTCACTAGGCCCGCATGGCATCACATGCCTGCAAAAAATAAAAATTTGAAATTTTGATAAGTACTTAATACTCATTGCTAAAATCGTAAGTCGGGTCAACATAAAGCGAGGACTTTGTTTAGAGTTTCATTTATCAAATGTTTTGAAATACCTTTCTTAACCCTTTTAACTCTATGGCCTTTTTGACCATAAAGCAAAACAATATTAGAAAACGTCAACCAAAACTGTCAACATAGATTTCTTCAGTCTTTAAGCAGGTCCGGCTGGCCTTTTTAGGCCGATATATCGCCTGCATAGTGTTTTTGGCTACGTTATCGAGTCCGATATATCGGCCTGGCAGTGCTATAAGGGTTAAATTAATCAAAAAATCTATACGGATTTCATTGATGCCTTTTTTAAAAGTAAAGAGTTTATTTATCAAATGTTGTTCAAAATGAGGTGTTGTTTTAACACATTAAATAAATATAAAAATATTTGGTAAATGTTTGTCTTGTAAGCAACATCTGTATTGTTTATTTTCAGTGTATCACATGAAAGAAACTGGTTGGGTGAAGGTTTCCCAAACTGATGTCTTGAATCTGCACTACGAATATCAAGATGAGAAACTGGCAAAAGCTGTGTAAGAATTACAGCTTCTCTTAAAGTATATCTTCATTGTAACAGTTGACGTTTTTTTCAATAAAGAACTACGATAAATTTGAAATTCTGTTTTTTATTTATTTTCTTCTAAAAAAAAAAACAAAAAAAACAGCAATGTTTTAATTAAGCTTTGCAATTATGAATTGATTTCTTTTGCTTTAAAATGTTCACACTTAAAAATGCCCTTGTAAAATAGTGTGTTGCGTATGCATTTATTTTAGAAATTTTGGATACATGTATTTTGGATACATGTATTTTGCATTAAATACAAATAGGTAAAATTATCAATTTATTGACTAATATTCCTTTCATCTTATTTTTATTGCAACTTTTAGGTCATTTTTACATTCCTTGACCTTTAAGTAAGTTGCATGGATTGGGAATAAAGAAGCTTCGGTAAGATTTCAAATCTCATCAACATTCCTTGTCCTTGGGAGCCTGAGACTTGCGGAAAAAAAACAAGTAAAATAAATGACAGGAAAACTGGTCACAAAATGAATCCTTTTAATTTTTTATTTTTTTTTTATTTAAAAAAATTTATTTTTATTACTAATGGACCCACAGTAAGGTTATGTAACCAAAACTGCTGCTGATAATTGATGTCTGCTCAATTACCTCCCTTTGTATGTTTGCTTTCTCTTTTAATGAACACAGTGTAGCCAAAACTAGATGGATGCGTTCATTGTTTCAAATGGTTGGTAGGTGATATTTTCATCAGCAAAATTGTTATCTTTAAGTGGAAGAGTCCTTTGTTACAGCGTGAGAGGAAAAAAAAAAAAAAAATCACTGTTCATTATATATATACCGGCTGTATATTCTGTCTGTAGGACAGGTATTCGGCTATTGACAATGTTTAATCTAAGAAATTCTGACTATTTCGTCTGGATGAAGTTATTTGCAGAAGTTCAACTTTAATGTATGAACGATCTATTTTTTTAATTATTGGATGATGTATTGTAACACAATATTTTGAGTTGAGAGTACTTGGGCAAGCCATTATCACATAACTACCTAACTAGCCTAAACAGTAGCAGCAAATAGCTGTTTCTTCCATAGGCAAACTTGAAAGGGGCCAATAAAATTATACATGAAAAAGATTTCACCCTGGTCAGTGTTCGAGCCCTGCTAAAAGCAAAGATTTCAAATGCTGATTTCCAAGGTGTGTGTGTACTGTCTGTGGATTTGACATATATCTATATGTCCCACATTTATAAGCTTAATTTAGAATGGCACATTGCTTTTTATCACAACCTTTATTGAAGGCAGCCAGGTGTATACTGGACTCCCTCTGGCTAAGGTGTGTGAGTTCGATTCTCACTGTGGTCTTACTCTTTATTTCCAATTCTGCTGTTTACTCGTTGCAGTAAAATGACGGTTTGAGTCAAAGTTGTGATAAAAAGCAACTAAAAATTAAGATGAAGGTAAAAACTAGTCAAAATTTATTGATAAAAATATTGTCTTAATGTACAAAGTCTGCTTTGTAGCTGAGATAGTTATGTATTCCCCCTGGCACAAGTGACTAGGGTTCAAGTTCTGCTAAAAGTCAGGTTTTTGCTGATTTCATGGCATGCAAAGTCCTCATAACTTTGAAAATAGAAGCAACACGATCCTCCTATTCTTCTTTGACCTTGTGCCATCCTAAGCTAAGCTTTGTAAATTTGTGGAACATAGCTATCAATACACACAACACACTTGCCTTGGATATCAGCATGTGAAATCTTTGCTTTTAGCAGGGCTCGGACACTGACCAAGGACACCAATGTGAAATATTTTCTATGTATGTGTATAATTTTATTGGCCTATTTCAAGTTTGCATATGGAAGAAACAGCTATTTGCTGCTACTCTTTAGGAAAGTTAGGTAGTTATGGTATAATGGCTTGCCCAAGTACTCTTTTCGCTCAACTATTGTGGCATACCAGTGATGTTACATTTTACCAGAAAATGTAGGGAGACGTGAACATAGCTGAAATTTGAACTCTCGTCACAATTCTTTTTTCTTTTTTTCTTTCTTTTTTTTTTCTTCTTTTTTTTTGTGCTTGTTCTGGTAACTGTTAGACCCCCCCCCCCAACTTATAAAGTACAGTACTCTCTCAAAGTAGTTGTCTGCAAATTGATTTCTGGTTATTCATGTATGTATCATGTTCTGCACTTATACTCTCATCAAGATTAGTTACACATGTGCAATTGTTAGTAAGACCCACTTCCGGCTTGACAGTCCTGTCTAAGCTTATTTCCGCTTAAGACACCTGGCATTCCCCAATGGTCACCCATCTAGGTATTGAGCAGGCTTGAGATTGCTTAACTTCTGTAATCTTACGAGAATGGCTGTAACCTCGAGGAAAGTTTCTTCAATCCTAGTCCTTGTTCTTGGTGTCGAGGCATTGAGTACCGTTGAAACTACTCAACCGATCTTGACCAAAATTGGCAGGGATCTCAAATATAAATTTGCAGGCCCATACAGTTATCTTCCCTGCATCGTAGCTATTTGTCTTAAAATTCATAACTTGGAAACTACCGATCTTGACCAAAATTGGTAGGGATATCGAATCTCGTAGCTATTTGTCCACACTATCCAATATCTCCAAAGGTTTATGATGAAATTATGTGGAACGTTGGGCTATGGGATAAGGAGGAAGTTATTCAATTTTGGGTGCCGATCCATGTACAGTTACCAGCATTGTAGCCAGAGGTATTGAATTAAACTACCCACAAAAACAGTTTGTGTCAAAGCCCCCATTCAGGCCCTCTGTTGGAACTAGCTGAAAAATCCACCCGTGGGACAGATTGTCAACTAGTTACAACAATTTTAGTTCGATCAAGAACAGCTTAATAAAGTATTGATTTTTCTCAACTTCAATTAATTTAAATTTAAAATTAGTTTTTAAATTTTAAAATATATATAAATGTTGATTTTTGAGCTATGAAAATTTCACCTATGAAAATCTTTAGCCCACTTAAAAAGTTGGACCGGACAGGCCTCTTGACAAACCAGTGAGTCGTTTGTTCTGATGATATAAGGGGGGGAGGGGTGTAGCATAGTCGGCGATCTGTACTTCTTCTGGTCGCTGAGAGAGAGAGAAATAGAGAGAGAGACGATCATTTATTCCGGCGCTGCGGACTATGATGATGATGCCTCTCTGCCCGGGTCTGCTGACGGGAGCCGATCTTTCTGTGGAGGGAAATTCATTTCGGACAAAAACTCTCCCACGTGTGTGGAGAGAAAAGACGACAAAATTCACGGTTCTTCGAATTGAAATCTGGGGTTTTATTTCCGCATATGCAGGTTAATTTCTGGGCTGGTCTGCGTATTTCATCGAGGTACGGAAATTCTGATGCATTTGGTTTTCTAAAAAAGTTATAAGGTCACTTTTTAGAGCTACTACTACGAAAATCAAGCTGGTAACTGCCTTTTCTACCCAGCCGGGTGGAAGAAGCCATTTCGTTTCTGACCTGTCGCTCCGGATTCAAATCTCCAACTGGTCACTGCTTCTAACCGGCTCTCACCCTCACCCTGACGGGCGGGGACGCCGTATGGTGCGAACTCTGCTAGGTCTCGACCCCAACTGCTTGTAATCGTTTCCCTCTAGACCCTTATAACTGCTACTGGTCATACGACCCCCCTCTTTTCAAATCTTCAACGGATTCTGGTAACCCGATCTCTCCAGTTGGTCACGCAGGCAGTTTAACACAGATTTCAAATCTGACCAGCTCCCAACGGCTACCGGTAACATGATCTGGGTGTATTTCATTACAGGGGCACAGGCAGACGTAACGCAAATTTATATAAAGAAGAGATAGATAGAAGGATTTTATCGGGATTAGCGCGAACGCAGACCCCACATATTCAGTTGCCAATCGCCCGTTTTTTTTGTTGCATGTTAGCGGTAGCTTAAGTTAATAACTCTGGCTACAAATGCACCGTTTCTGATACTTGAGGTCACATACATATACATAAAATCGGACTTTTACTATTATATAAATAATTTGTATTATATAAATCATATCAAAAATATATTGTCCAATTTCCACATTATTAGAAAAATCGTAAAAAGTCAATAAACTGCTAAAACTTATGACTGTTTCCCGTCACTTTATGTGGTCCAGCTGTGATACTCTCGGTAGCAGGGTTTAAGGACCCGAGAATTATCTAGCTGAATGGTCCGGGTTAAATATATTTGTAAAAGAAAATCTCGAAACAAGATAAGTTTTGGATTCTGTGAGTTGGAAAGAAAACCGGAAGGAGATTGTTTGTATAAAAGACCCAAACTGACATTGATGGATATGGCGCCCCCTATCAGTGAGCTTGTGCGGGGCCCCTGGGAGGGCGGTCTCTCGTTCAAGAGCGGACGCGCTTCGGCCAGGGATGGGTAATCGTCATTGTTATTATGATTCCAATTGATAAGTCATTTGAAGGACCGCCCTTTTTTTCACATGCGCAAAAGGGGCATGTAGCCGATTGGCGACCACTGTTTAGTCACTGGAGTGACGTAGAGATATGCGGTCCCGCCCTGGTGGGGACAGGGTAAGGAATCGGACCAATGTAATTGCAAATTAGCTCCCAGGAAATGAGGGCGGTTGCGAAGAAGATGTTGAATTAAGTTCCACATTAAGAAGACCAGCATTTTTTTTTGGTCGGGGGGGGGGGGGGTGATTGATTGATTAGACTTATTGGCTAATTAATCATGCCCCACACTGTGCCAAACCCACTTCGAGAAATTACCAATTCCCATAAAAGGGGCTGGGATTTTACCATCACCAACAGACGAAACCACTTGTCTGAACGAACCCTTGTCGTTAACTATGGTGGCTTAGCTCATTGAGACGAAGGATTGGTGTGAGGATCTGAGAGTGAAAACTGAGATTACAACTTCAGTGATTTCAACGAGAGAAGTAACTTATTCGTTTCCAAGAAACAGAAATTGCAGTTAGAAGTTCTATCCTTACTTCTTGGCTACAGGCTTGAACCCTTGTGTCCCTGCATAGACAATACTCTATATCTTCGCCGCTACAAACTCTTCTTTTCTGTCTCACGAGTCGACCATTGACCGACCAATCTACTGACCCTAGAAAACGTATCATTTTGCCTCCGGGTTTGGACCGACAACGAACTACCATATGAAATAAACACTTAGTTTTTTATTCTAACTTGTGTTGTGATTCCTGCTTACAGATTTCATTTCTTTTTGCATTTTGCCACCTCGACGCCTGTTCCCAGAGACGATTCAACCAAGACACCAGAACTTCGTCCTTCGATCTTTACACAACGTGGGAAAGTACGTCGGCTGGTGTGGAGTGACCGACGGGGAGCGGTAGCGACGTTGTGATACAGAAATAGCCAGGCCCCGTGTATGTGTTGTATAGCCCTCTTGATCCGCGGGAGGGAAATCCTGAACTTGGAGAAAAAGGAAGACTCGAATCTTGGTTTATACAAATATGAGGATATATTTTTTATTTCATCAAATACATTGTGCCGTGGCGGAGAATGAAGAGTGGGAGAGAGATAATGATAGCCGACAGACTGTTCCCAACAGGGAAACTGGTCCCGTACTCCCAAGCTCAGCTGCTCTCTGCCTCTCCCTGGCCCCCGAGGGCGCTCTGTGTCGCTTTTATCGGATTCGAACGTCTACGCTGATTTTCCAGCAACCCAAGTTCAGTCGATATCCTATTTATGACTTTTGAACACCGGATGTGTCTTCCGGTCTTTGACACCTTGCAGATTGGGGTTTTCGTCGATATCCAGTTTATAACTTTCAACATCCGTGGTGGTCCAATCTGTGTCCTCCGCCCACGGCTGCCTAAATAGCCAACATATGCTGGATTAAAGTGGTACTATCATTATTTCTTGAATTATTTGGCCTAAGATTATCATCTTTGGAGTTTTGAGGATTACGCATGGGGTGATCTGCTCTCCGGTTTTGCTCATGTTGTTTAAGATTCTAAAATGAAATATTGTCATTTTTCCTGGAATTATTCAGACTCGTAGTCTTATCTTTGTTGTTATCGATCGCTGTGTTTCGATTATTAGAAACCGTCAACCAAAACTGTCACCAACATAGTCAACATAGGTTTCTTCAGTTTTTAATTTGGTCTGGCTGGCTGGCTAAGTATGTATCACGCGTACACATCGCACCAATGGAGCTAGAGAGCTGAAAATTACTCTATATTATGTCTAGAAAAAAACGTTTTTTTCTTTTCTTGAATAAGTTTTTAGGGATGGGTTCAATTTTCAATGTAAGTTTATGCTAAATTGGTCCCTTAGTTTGTGAAAAGTTTTTCTTGAAAAATCGGACATTTTTTAGTGATCACTGTCGAAAACAAGCCGAGAGAAGTAAATTATTTGTTGATCATCCCTTTTTACAATTTTCTAATTGATCACCCCCAACATGGAATGCAGCCAAAAGAAATTGGTCGCATGACGGTTTCTTTTGAGTGACTAACTGTCGATTAGTTTATCTTCCGGTCTTCCATTGTAGTCTGAAAGTCTGAGACGATGCTTTGTCATTAATCCCTTAAGGATTCAAATAAGTTTACTTATGCCAATGCCAGTGCATCTTGTGACAGACCGTGGACGAGATTATGGAGAACGCGACGAGGTAGCAATCCCGAAAGAGAAATTTGCAGACTGTTTCGAAAAGTGGAAGGGACGTTGGGATAAGTGTTTGAGGTCCCAAGGAGAGTACTCTGAAAAGGACTAAGGCACCATTGCCCTAGGTAGGCTATTTTTTTCCCGTTGATATTAAATGTCTGGATACCTTCGCGACACACCTGAAGTATTGTAATTATTCCATGAATAATTCAAACTATTATCCTCATCTTTGTTGTTTGATGTGTGTGCGCACGCGCGCGAGAAGAGAGAGAGAGAGAGAGGGGGGGTGGAGAGAGATTTTAGATGGATGTAAGACATTGCCAGCAGTTCTATTCATTTTTTTTAATTTACTCGTCGCGAATATATTCAGTGTAAATCTTGTTAATCTCGTCTGTTGATTCAGAGGAGCAGGGACTACTTACAAACGCGAGACATCGTCAGGATTAGATTTGCACAGTTATTAATTGCCGGTACAACCAAGACGCCGACGCCGACGTCTCTGCAAGAATTTGTGTTAATACGCTTTCATGCATAAATACGAAGCACTTCACAGGAAGCAACCCATTCATTCTGGTTTCTTGTTGAATGAAGAGAAGCTGGAAGAAGATGTGGAGGAAGAAGGTGTTATTACGTTTGCATTCTAAATGAAGTAATTCGCTCCGATAAAGAGCAGAAGGAAAAGAGGCGTTCATAGCAAAGAGACTGACAACTGTTGTTACAATACGCAAATACGTTCCACCAAGACGCATATGTATACGTGGTCTGTCCGGAAAGTATCCAGCTTTAATATTAACGAAAAAAAAAAAGAACCTTACCTAGGGCAACGGTGTCTTAGTCTCCTTCAAAGTACTCGACTTGGGACACTCACACACTCATCCCAGCGCCCCGTTCTATTTTTTCAGAACAGTCTGCAAAGTCCTCTTTCGGGATCGCTATCAGTTGTCTCTTCGCGTTCTCCTTAATTTCGTCCATGTTCTCAAATCTCTTTGGGAAAAGACAGAAAGTCGCAGCGAACTAAATCTGGACTGTAGGAGAGGGACGGGCTGACAGACCTTGGTAATGCGATGTATTGCTCAAAACCCTGCGCGAAACGCGTAGAATGACTCACTCAATGGCATCTCACTGTCGACTGAGTAACCCCACAGAAGAGTGTCTTTTCACGCGTGTCCAGTAAGGTCCCCTTCTAATTGGATGCCAAATTACACCAAGGATGTGCAACTGGTTTTCGAGATGTTCAAAATGGCTAAATACTTTCCGGCCAGAGCTCGTATAAAATATACACCTACAAAGTAAGCATGTATGTAGATACGCATGCAAAATCAGTAAGTCCGCAGCCTAATGATGAAAAAAGCATTATTTAACATAGATCGAACATTATACAGTGAAAATTTCAGATCAAAACTCAGCTACGTGTCAGGCTGCGGATTGTTGAGGTACCCTCGTATGCATGTGTTGCGTACTGTTCGTGCAGGTATAGATTGGAAATACCCAGTGACTTGTGCGTATTGTCGGTAGACGTCCCAATTTCTTACAACGAGCACCAAATGAGATTTTGCCGTATGTGCTGGAGGCTATATTGTCGTGTGTGTCTTATCAATTGACATCCGAATTGCCCTTAACTAGCGCCACATGAACATTAATGAAATCTTATCATATGTCTAGTGGTGGTGGATGTGTAGCGTCGTGTGTCTTGACAGTTGACGTCCAAGTTGCTCGTAACGAGCGACAAATGAACAATAATGAGGTCTTGCATTTTGTTCTGTAGTGGTGGCGTGTGTGTATGTACTTTCGAGTGTGTCTTCTCGATGGCTGACACAATTTCTTACAACGATCTCCAAATGAAAGGTAGGAGAAAACTGTAGTAGACCAATATATATATATACATATATGGAATCAAATGATGGATAATTTTATATCGACAGAATATGATAAT
>VCCN01006196.1:6973237-6984074 GCA_006491835.1 Architeuthis dux
GAGACTGTTAAGAAGGCACAGCAGATTAGCCAACAACAGTTCCAAGCATTCACAAACGAATGTCTTATGGAGAGAACAAAGCCCATTGATGACATAATATACCGCAACCGGTTGGAATGGTTTGTCGGGTCAACGGCAAAAACAGCAACTAAGAAGAAGCAGCAACTGACATCAATGAAAAGTGACTCGTCTCCAGCACAGACTTGGTGCTACCTGTGTAGCTTTTGATGGAAATGCCATCATTCAGATTATGAAGCCGCCAGGTGCCAATTCATTTGATGAATATGTCCAGCAGGTATTCATTCCACACATCTCTTCTTAGCTGCGCAGTGTGTCACGTGTAGACCTCGTTTGGGATAATTACAAGGATGACTGCCTGAGTGGCACAGCAAGAGCCAAGTGTGGAACGGGTGTGAGGAGACGTGTGGTTGGGAAGGCTGCCATATCAGGAAACTGGCAGAACTTTCTGCGGTTTGACAGCAACAAGACAGAACTATTTCCTTCAGGCATTCTGTGTGGAAGACAAGGAAGTTGTCCTCACTGATGGGAAGGGGTGCTCACCTACCTGGAAGCCCACCAAATATCAGGTCACTTGGTACCAACTAGCTACGTGCCTCGGATCTATTTGTTTTGGGACAATTACTATCCTTAACTACTACTAGCCCATTATCGCGGTATAAAACAACATCTCCTTTGTCAATAAATCCATCATATTGCATAGTTTTGATAGAAAGTGAAGAAGAGAAATGCTCTATAACTTCCTACGAAAAACCTTCATTTATCTTAGGTCTCAGGTGAAAGACTTGGAAAATAATTGTATCAAACAGCAAATCAAGGAAATAAATAATAATAATAGAACTAAATAAGGAAACAGTGACCCGTGAACTGGATCAGGAAGAAGTGTAGTATTACCTAGGAATCAATGACGGACAGGGATCTAACATGCAGCAATGAAAGAGAAGATTAGAAAGGAATGCTTTAGACGAGTAAGGGCAATAAACAAATCTGAGTTAAATGCAAAAAATAGGTTTGCAGCTATTAACACCTTAGTACTAACTGTTGTTACATACCTTTTAATGTGATAGACTGGAATCTCGAAGAGGTCCGGAGAATAGTTAGAAAGATCAGAAAGTTTCTTACTATGTATAGAATGCATCACCCCAAAGCAGATGTAGATCGCTGGTACCTGCCTAGGGCAGAAGGGGGTAGAGGATTGATCCAACAAGAGCTTGCATACAAGATCACAACCATAGTGCTTGAAATATACCTAATGTTGACAAATGACTGGATGTTAAAGCTTGTCTACCACCATGGATCAACTAAAACGTTACACTCAATAACTAAAGAAAACAAAAGTTCAAACGAGATTTACACTTAGATGATCAGGGTGGAATAGGTAGTAGAATATCAACAAAGGAGGCAGAAAAACTCAAACACACATAAAAAAATTAAAGGCCTAACCAACCTGAAAACCGAATGGGAGGAAAGACCCTTACATCGCCGACCACAAGACCCTGATGTTGACAGAAAACTGACCCATTAGTGGTTGCGGAGCTCTGGGCTGAAACCAAAGACCAAAGCCTGCTAACAAGATCTTACCAGGCACATATTTTAAGGAACGGGGAAGATCCAAAGTGTCGCTTCTGTGCACACGCTGGGGAGACTATTGACTATCTAATATCTGGTTGCTCTAACCTAGCCCCAAACGAATTTAAAAATAGGCATGACTGGGTGGGCAAATAGCTTCACTGAAATATATGCCAATACTATAACCAAACCCACGCAGAAAGATGGTATGAGCACAAACCACCACCTGTGAAGGTGAAGGTATTACTTTGCTATGGGACTTAAAGTACATATCGACCACACTATACAAGCCAATAGATCAGATATAGTAATAACAGATTTCAAAGATCATGAATGATACCTTGTAAACATGACCATCCCGTCTGATAAAGACATCTCAGCAAAGATCTGGAAATAGAAATAGCAAGAATATGCCATTTAAACACAACCGCTATCCCAGTAATAGTATGAGCGCTGGGAATGATTACGAAAAAGAATGATGCACACCTTTCTATTTGACAGTACTACTGAAGTCGGCCAGAATACTAAGAAGAGTCCTGGGGTATTGAGAAGACTTGCTGTCACTTGATCTCCAGTGAAGGACACAAGCCACTGCTGGTTTCACACCAAATAATGATTAGTGGTTTCTCAGTTCTCCCATTTGTCTGTACCTGGGGAATGACAAAACTGCTCAAGCAATTTTTAAATGATTGCAAAATATTTTCTATAGTTTTGAGAAGGGTCATTAATATACGAATGGTTCTTCGGACGATTGAACTCCTTCTCGTTATTTGTGTTGTAAACACGACGTTTCGGCCGATCCATTCTTCCATAATTTCTGTTTAACCCATCACGCTCGGATTTTACACCTGAAGAAGGCCGAAGAATGGATCGGCCGAAACGTCGTGTTTACAACATAAATAACAAGAAGGAGTTCAATCGTCCGAAGAACCATTTGAAGATTGCAAAGTAGTCTCCTCTAGTGCGACAGACGGACGGACAGACGGACACGTTGCCAATTATAATATAGATTAGTTCCAGAGCAACACAAAGCCATATTTTCCCCGAGTTGCATTCTCGCGATACAAATATTTACACCGATGTAATAGACAAGTTAGACAAGATTTCCTCTGAATATCTTTTTGCTCGGCATGTTTCTCTTCAATCATCTGCAACTGATTCTTTTTGGCTTCATCGAACACTCAGTGGCGAATTTTTCTTCAAGCCGATTATCACTGATTGATCGCCCCAGACCACGTCGCGTTCAATTATTTTTCACCAAGCCGGAAGTATTTTCAATTGGCTCTCCGTCCTCCTCCGCACCGTCCCACCAAAAAGAAAAGTATCTTAATTCTTCCACACCCAAACGATTACGTTTAATGCGTTTCTTTCCTCTCGCTTTCTCTCCCGAAAGAAACTTGTTGAACGTTCGCGTCCTCTCTGAACCAATCACGGAGACAGAAGAACATACACAAGAACACACACACACACACACACACACACACACACACACACACACACACACACATACATACATACGCACAAATACAAATGGCTGCCAATGCCTCGAGTGAAACAAGAACCAATCAGATTCTCTTTAGTCAAGTAAATCTTTGGACGTCTATATTATTTCCACTCAAGAAAGCGTACTCACTAATTTTAGCTGCTGGCAGGGTAAGAAATTCTAAAATAAAATAAAGTAAAGACACCAACTCAATGGTGTTTTTAGTACCTATCAATATTCTACCAGACTAAGCTAAGTCTACTAAATAACTATTTTGGTGCCTACCATAAAGCAAAGGATAGCAAGCCTGTCTTTCAGACCAATTGGCTAGTATAGTGAGTTTGATAATCACCGGGTGCCCTACGACTGTGACCTTGGGCCCCACTAAGCTAAGCTTAGTTAAAAAAAGGCAACCTCATTGCGGAGTAGTGGTTAGAGAGCTAGACTAGCAGATCCAATGCTACAGTAGTGAGTTCGATCCTCATTGTGGGTCTCACACTTATGTCACACTTATTAGTAGCGACTCCAATTCTCACTGTGTCCCGCACTTATATCCTTGTGCCAAACTAAGCTAAGCTTAGTAAATGACCATTACTACAGTAGTGACTTCAATCTTTTATGTCTCACACGTGTGGCCTTGTGGCTGACCGAGCTAAGCTTACTAAATACATATAGGTTAAGTGGTTAGAGCAGGAAGCTGAAGGCTGAAAGGTCTTGTCCCAAATACCTGGTTGTATTTATTGCCCCACCCTTCCATTCTAGAATAGCAAAATGTGACTCACGGTCAACGATTTAATCTGGGTAATCCGCACCCTCGCCTTATACGGAACACGAATCTTGGTCGCTCTTTTATCGTTGGTCTCTTTCCAGTCCTCTTGGTCTTTGCTGCAGATATCAGCATATAACCCTAACCATTACCATCTTAAAACATTGAAGAGGTACTGTTTGAAGACGGATATCCCGGTCACTATGCTACCATTATTTGGGTTCGTTGGTCTTTGCTGCAGATAACAGATTATATTACTGATCCTACTCTTCTTGATACGATGGATCGCCGGTCACCGGGCTACAAGTGTATTTGTCTGCTTACTCCTTTACAATGGTAAATGGTCACCAGGCTACAAGTATTGTTGGTATGCTTTAACCAAAGACATTTGCTCCCACCTTTACAATGATAGAATATGACACAAGGTTAATGATTTAATGTAGATAATTTATATATCCCTGACCCTTACCCTCTAAGTGCAATAGGTAGGGTCTCTCTGGTAACTGATCCCAGATATCCGATAAATTCAACAATTATATATATAACAGCATGTCAGTAATGCTGGCTTCAATTCCTGACCACTGAAAATCTCATTTTCCTCATTTACAAAGTATTCCTATACTAAAAGCATTTACAATACTGTTCTATAGTAACATTATTTGGAATACTTTTCTATAGTAAAATTATTAGCAATGCATTTACACTATACATATAATAGCCCTATTCTGTCGGAAACACATGCATTAACTCCTGACTACTGACAATTTCTTTCTTCCTGGTTTTTAATGCATTTCTATAGTAAAATCATTAGCTCTGCATTTACATAATTCATATAAATTGGATTGGAAAGGATTCATCTACTATGACTCTTTCTGGAGAACCAATTGATTCGAACAAGTACTGCTCCCAATTCGACCAGTTGAAAGCAGCAATCAATTAAAAATGTCCAGAATTAGTTGTCAGAAAGGGCCATAATCACCAGATACTGCATTTTCAGATTAACCTTTATTCTTGTCTTTACAGAATTCTCCTAATGAAAAAAGTTCAATTCTCCGGAAAACTCAAAAGGCACGTAGAGCAGTTATTTGCTGAAAACGAAAAAAAATGTTCTAGGCGGATGGAATTATGAAGTTGCATGTAAGATGACAGAACAAAATGGTAAAGAGGTTGTTAAATAAAGTGTAGTTTCCAAGTCTCCACAGACGTATTTCTCAGTCGTCACTACCAACGTAGCTTTGGTAGGCAAGCCAAGAACTGACTGACGAATCGTCGCCACCGGGCCTTTTGTAGTCAAACGCTCATCATATCCGGGTTACTAGTGATTCACATACGGGTCACTGACGCTCTACCTCCTCTATATCTGTCGACGGCTCGTTCGTTCGGCTTTTGATTCTTGGACCTTCCACAAAACAAACCTCATGTCACGCGTAGTCTTTTTGTTCTGGGTAAGTGCATTTCCACTTCTTCACTACATGAAATCTAATATTGACAATAATAAATTATCTTCTATTTTTATTTAATAAACAGAGCGAAAATTCTGTAACCCAATAATAGATTTGTCTTTTAAAAAACTTTTATTAATCAATAAAAGATGTTGTCAAACCCCAGTTCAAGTTGGAGTTGACTTTTTTGTACCCCGTAACAAGAACAACAAGATATATAAAATTGAAATTAAAATTTCCCTTCCCTGATTTGAAATCACGACCATGTGATTGGAAGGCGGCTCTCTTACCAACTGAGATAAACTGACAAGTCTTGTATATCTATGGATTTATCTATTATATGTACAATACAAACGTTGCAGTAATCATCTTCCGTCGGAATAGAAATAGGGATGGGGTTTGAACCTGCAGCAGCCAGTCTTGTTTCTTTGATTTTTATTTGAACTGAACAAATCTTTTTGATAACGCAATAACAGATTTGTCTTTTATTTTTACTTACTGAACCAAACGAACTGTTTTCGTTACCACTGTGTGGAATAATCTAAATAAAGGCGTTGTGTTCCACTTTAACAAAATATTTTATCCTCACTCAATAAAGATTTTGACTGTGCCAGAAAATATACCAAAAGACTCTTTTGTACTCTATTTCGAGCTTTTTCTCAGCTTTTTATTATGAATAATTGTCACGCTGAGAAATTTCGAAAATTCAATATAACATTTAATTATATTTAATTATAGCTGTACGTTAAAGGTTCAGTAAAGAGGGAAAAGATATTGTGACGTCTCCAATATAAAGTCTGTGGTCATTAACTTTTTTTCTCTCGAGATTACCCATAATTTTCCACTGATCTTTTTATATCTTCCTTTGATGTCACCTAGACAGATGTAAACACGTTGTCAACATTATTCAATATCCAGCTATCTTCTTTTTTGCCTACTGTACCGTGTCGCCACTTCAACTTTTAAGACGTTTTCTACTCGTTCATTGTGTAGACCAGTGGTTCCCAACCTTTTCGAGCCCTTCCCCACCTTTGTAAATAAGATTACTTAAATGGAAGCGGAGAATACTAGTAAGTTGTGACAAAGAATAATTTCAAATAATAACTTTATTTTGCGTATAATTAGACATACTAAGAATTAGTTTAATATTATAATTGTACAGCTGCTGCTGTGTATTAGTAACTCAAAGAAATCAAGCGAAAATAATTGGGAACACATCATTTGAAATTCCAATTTATTACAATAAAAATAAGAATTCTGCTATCGTAACTGATATACACATCAATGTGATATCTGTTCTTGTTATTTTACAACTAGTTCTTCGATTTGTGGGTCTATTTGTGAGAGAGCACATTTTAAATCATTCTCAACTTGGAGCTTATTTCGAGCTTTCGACTTGATAGATAGAAATGCAGAAAAACACAGAGATATGTTGAAGAGAACGGGATTAACACACGAAGGACGTTGTTACTAAGTCCAGGATAAATAGGATGTATTTTTTACCGAGAACTCATTCAGTCTAAGAACTTTGAACTCATCTTTCGTTGAAGAGTTGTGTTTGAGTTTTTTAAAAAAGCTTCTCCTGTAATTCGATAGGAATATCATCCACAAGACATTGAAATGGATCCTTGTCAGAGTCATAGTTATTTGATCAGTGTTTATGTCTGGGAAATAGCACTGAAATTCACCAATAAGCGAGTTTAGATGTTCTACAATCTCAGCCTTGAGAACATGGTTGATGTTATCATCTCCAATAACAATAAACCAAATTTCCATCTTGTATGCGCTTCTCTCCAGAGCTGCAGTTTAGCAATACATTTTCTTACACTGTCTGTATGGTTAATGATGTTGATCTCACGGCCTTGTAGGTTTTGGTTTAGCTCATTTAGGATTTCGAATATGTCAGCCAGGTAGGCCAAATGAGCTTGAAAGTTTGGCAAATTCGTCGTGGTGAAGAGTTCTTTATTCTGGTTGTATAGAAAAGTCCTCACTTCTTCACTAAGCTCATAAAACCGATCATATTTCCCTTTGATAGCCAGCGAACTTTAGTGTGAAACAACAAAGCTTGGTGTTTAGCATTCATGCTTTCACATAAATCACGAAAAAGCATTGTATTCAGAGCTGAACCTTTGATGAAGTTGACTGTTTTTATGATGACCTCTAAATGAGCAAATCTGTCGGTAATGTCTTTGAGGCAAGAGCCTCTCGGTGGATCATGCAGAGTACACCAACTACCGTAGGATTCTTATGCTTGACAAGCCCCAAGAATCCAGATCGAGAACCCAACATTGCCCGGGGTACACACTCCAATTATATTCTCCCAAGAACGTCCTCATTCATCAAAGAAGGTTGAAATTAGCTCCATCACATATTTTCCTTTCGTTGTTTTGGTCAATGTGCGACGTAACAGGAAATCATCTTTGATATCTTGAACATCAATATATCTTACATAAATGAGAAGCTGAGAAAGGTTTGCAATATCAGTTGTCTCGTCTACTTGAATAGAAAAATATGATGATTCTATCTTTGCAATCAATTGATCAATTGATATTGTAAGCCACGTCTTGTATCTGTGAGTTGATGGTGTTGTTAGAGAGAGGTATTTGCTTTAACTCTTCAATTGAATCATCACCAAGTATAAGTTTGGCACTATCAAAGATACACGGCTTGATTAGAGTTTCCCCAATTGTATGGGACTTCTTATTCCTGTGCATTAACTTATGAACAAAGGGAAATACAAAGTTAGAGAAACTAGTATCAAAGAACATGAAAAATACATTTTTAAACTTCCAGACACGCAAACATCGCATGTGTCATGGAATTTTATGAAAACGGAATGGAAATGGCAACAACTGTTTGATAAATATATAGTAAATTCAGGAGTTATTTTAAGTATTTCAAAGTAAAATCTGACTATGTCTGAGAAAGAATTTAAAAAATACTGAACAATGTGTAATACAAACTTACCGAAAATACTGGCAACAAACATTCAATGGCAGGCAACAACCTCACATGTTAGAATTATTAGCAGTTAATGAAAAGAGAATGGCCATTTCAACAGGTTTTCGATAAATATAGTGTTGTGGATTATCTCGGCTTTGAGTAAAATTGTTGTTTAGTAGGATCACCATCACTATAAATATATTGACCAGAATTGGCTCAAAAATTAAATTCTTCAAAGTGATTCTGATGTCTTTGAGCGATATTTTGTTTTTTTAGTCGTCTTCACTGGAAGCTGGAATTCTCTAAGCTCGGACTCACTATTTATTGTCCTGATTCAGTATTAGTTTAGCCGTTGAAGGGGAACATTTCCAGTTTAGTCTCCACAATAGTAACACTAACATGCGAATAGATGAGGGAAGTCAAGTACAGGTTCAGCGAATTTCTGTTATTTTTGTTACCGGTTCGTGCGAACATCCCCACCCTTAAGCCAAGAACATTCACCACAACTTTTATTTTTACCTAATAGCCATATTCTCCCCATGACTACCCCCACCCCGGTGGAATCCCCCCGGTTGGGAACCACTGGTGTAAACGGTGCAAAATCTAGTAGCAGGATAAGGGCTCACCTTCTGCTTCAAAGACTCAACTCAATTTCTTTTGGTCTTCTTTAAACAATCGGCACATTGAGTAGCGCTCATATTTTTCGATAATTGTATTCTCGGTGCAATAAAGAAAATGGCATATACAAATGCTCATTTTGCTGTTGAATAGAAGTTGTGCATATTTTAGGCATATTTTCGATGATGGTGTTCTTGGCACAACAAGAAAAAGTTTCCTTGTGTCAGCCCATGTACGGATATTTATTTCGCTGTTGATGAGCAATTGTGCATATTTTGGGCATATTTTTGATGATGGTGTTCTCGACACACAAAGAAAAAGATTTCTTACACCAACAATTGTATTGATATTTATAGATGTACATCAATAAGTCCGTATCCTAACGATGAAAAAAGCATTTATTTTACACAACAAATTTATTTTGTAATACAATTTCGTCCCATGTCAATACATAGATTGGACATTATTCAGTGAAAATCTCAGATCAAAATAACTTCGTGTCAAGCTGCAGACTTATTGATCCACCCTCGTATTTCGCTGTTGATGAACAATTGTGCATATTATGAGCATATTTTTTAATGATGGTGTTCTTGGCACGTAGTCATGAGACCAACTTTATTCCGTTTTTTCCCCCGCAGAACCTTCAAAACAAATGTTTATTTCTCAGTACCATCTCGTTCCTTGTCAATGCACTTAATTCAGTGGCATATATTCATCGCATAGATCGAACATTATACAGTGAAAGTTTCAGATCAAAATTCAGCTAGTAACTGAGTCCGAATCAGACTATAGATGTAGAGCACTATAGTAGAGAATTACCTATTTACATCTTAGCTCTTCGGAGTAATTTGAATTGAGCACTCTTGTAAATAGAAGACATATGAGTTTATATGCTTTAGAAATGATCTACACCCACCGTGGTGACTTGGAGCATTGGTAAGTGGCCGGACTGCTGGCCCAGAGGTCCGGTTTCAATCCTAGCTCGAGGCACCAAGGCACTTATAGTCAGTAGCCGCACTGATAAGTCGTAAGACGACGAAACAGCGTTGTATGTGGATTTGACAATATATATAACTAGATTATATATATATATATTCATATCTCTATATGTAGGCAGATATAAATGCACAAATATATGCATAAAAATATATAAATGCATACATAGACATACGTAACCACTCACTCATTTTTTTTATTAGGAACATATGTTTGCACGGCACCGATTTGACTCGGTTGCAAAACGAGCAGCCTAAATAAATAAAGAAATGAGCGCCATGCGGGAATCGAACGCGCGTCCACCATGAAAGCAGCCTTATACGCAGGCTCTGATCTTAAGACAGGTGTCCAGAACGCACATATTGTTCATCTCTTTCTTCCACGATCGTTGGCACGAATATACACGTTGTTGTTCCCTATGCCGACAGTATGAATGGATAATTTATATCCGACAGAATATGATAATTATAAAGACACTCTCATTATTTACACGATTTAGGTCGCATGCATATGATTGCACGCATGTGTACATGTCTCTGTTTGAGTACATAATTTCCTTGTCGTTTGAAAATATTTGTTTGCATGCTATCTCTTCAATTGCGTTTACGTTACGAACAAAAATCAATAAAGTTTTTTCCACGGACGACAAAAAAGAAGGAAGAAAAATGAATAAAATTTCGAATATTCTAACACTAATATTTGTATATTTTCCCCGTTCCTCCCCTCGTCTTTAAAGCTGTTTTAGATCGTGCATTAACTGAATAGGGAGAGGCTGCTGGAAATTAAATCTCGAAAAAAATTATTGGATGTGATTGTGATCACTGATCGAAAACTAAATCATATTAGCTTTATGGGTCTCTTTCTTCCCTGCAATGAATACCATTCTCTCTCACTTTGTTTCCCCCCTGTGTATGTGTGTGTGTGTGTGTGGCTCTCTCTCTGTCTCTGTCTGTCTGTCTGTCTCTCTTTCTTTCTTTCTTTCTCTCTCTCTCTCTCTCTCTC
>VCCN01006196.1:7005012-7030352 GCA_006491835.1 Architeuthis dux
TGTACAAATTGGGTTGGCCAAAAACATCATTGTGCTTTTGAGATTAGATGGCATTAGGAGCGTTAAGTTTTAACTTCATTCTAAATAATCACATGTGACAGCTCCTATATCAAAGCGCATTTTTTCAAGTGTCAAAATCGAAGTATATTTGTTCATTGATTGAATGATTGAACGTATCAAAAATAGTTTGCGAAGTTTTGTGCTGGAGATTTCTTGCTGACCAATGCTCCACGGTCGGGTAGGCCAGTTCAGGTTGAAAGCGATCAATTCAAAACATCATATAGGAACAATCTACATTATACGACGCAGGGGATAGCCAACATAGTCAAAGCGACCGCATGAATCGCTGAAAACCATTTGCACCAATTTGATTATAATAGACGCTTTGATGTGTGTCTTCCGCATCAGCAAAAAAAACAAAAAAAACAACAACACTAGACCATATTTCTGTGTGCAATTCACTACTTAAACTAAACGAAATTATTCCGTTTGTGACGCGATAAAAAGTAGATACCTCATAACAATGTGAAACGCAAGGACTCACGGGACAAACGAAATGACCCACCACTAAGTGGACCAAACGCCTGGATTTTCGTATTTGAATTATGTATATATAATTCACTATATGCAGAGTAAAGTGAGTGACGCCACTTCGGGTGCTTGTCGCCTCTAATTCGCATATCGAAAACGAGCCGAGTAAGTAATAATGTAATATGCAGAGTCCAAGCAGGGACAGCTGAAGCCATAGCTAGCATAAGGGTACTGTTTATTCTTAATTTCGCTATATTATTAGAACATAGAACCGGACCATTAACACATTTCGAGAAGAACTAGAATGCTAATCTCTCTTGCTTTTGTCACAGACTCTGTAGTTACAGACTCTGTAGTACTACAATAGCAGCAGCGAACAAAATAAGTGACGTGGTTTACAGTAAATACCAAGGCAGCCGTGAAATAAATAAGAGACTGATATATAATTCTGTCCACTGATCAAGCTTTCCATGGTCTGTTAGTGAAAGCGTTCCTACACGAAATAAGAAGCTCTCATACAAATGGAAGGCGAGTGTGAATACTTATATACATACATACAAGCCCGAAACCAATTCGCTTGCATAATTCCCAGTGTGCCCCTCTTCCTACACTGTCCTGACAGCTTGCTGCACCTAAAAAGGTCATAAAGATAGAAGGAGAGGCCCTAGAATAGGGTGATGAATACATCTACCTAGGACAGGTAATACAGTTAGAGAAATACCATGACTGCGAAATAAAACGACGCATAACGATTGATTGGAAAGCATTTGGTATAAATAGAGATTATATTGGAAGCCACCTTGCCAATATGCTTAAAACATAAAGTGTATAATGAATGCATAAGCTATGACGTACAGATGCGAAACATGGAAACTAACAAAATGAACTGAAAACCAACTCAGAATTGCACAGAGATCTATGGAAAGAGCAATGCAATCTTATACGCAGCCTCTGCTCTACCGATTGAGCTACCGGTAGAGCAGAACCTTCGTATAAGGTTGCTTCCAGGGTGGACGCGGATTCGATCCCAGCACGGAGCTCGTTTCTTTATTTACATTTACGATTTTGGCCGCTCGTTTAGCAGTCGTTCACACCGGCGCCGGGAAAATAGAGATATCTTCATAATTAGGTTGGAAAGCATTTGATATGAATAGAGACATTCTGAAGAGCACCTTGCCATTCGTATAAAAACAATTAAACTCACCACATTAGGTCTGCAAGACTAGCTTGCTCCACGTCGAAGCGCCTAACAAGATATAATTAGTAAGCTTAACTTCGTCCGGCACTAGTTGGAAATAGGTAACTATTTCGGGAATGAGGCAGGTCACCAATTCGTTTATACACCTGAGTATTATAGTAGATCATGTGAGTGATTGTTTTCTGCTGCAGTAAGCCCATGTCTTCAAATCTTGCCTTGCAAATCGCGTCTCCTAATCTTGTTGCATTCTGATATTGCTGTGCCAGCTTTCCACCGCTGCAATCACCCTTTACCCCCCCCCCCCTGCTCTCGCCCGTGATTCGACCGAGAATTCCCAAAAGCAAGACAAACCAATCAAGAATCTCTGTGTAAATCAAACACTGCCTCTCCTTAGCGAAACCGACGCAGGGGATAAGAAAAATAGATTAGCAGGAGCAATGATGAAATCGAGGTATTGGAAGTGTTTGGTGTGTGGGCGAGGACTAGTCTTCTGCAGAAATGGACGGTGAAAGTCCTTCAAGACATCAGATAATAACACGACGTGCATATCTGGCGTATTGAAAACGAACTCGAGGCAGCCAAGTAAAACAATAAAGAAAAGATAAAGTATTGCATTCGGTAGGGAGTTGGAATCTTCTGGGTCCATGGTTACGTCTGTATACCTAGCGATGCTGGAATGGACTGATCCAGTTGGTATATTATTGATTACATTTTCTGTCGCCATTTTCCAAGAGAAATAATGTTTTTTCTTACGTATTGTACACCTGACGAGGGATGAAAATGGAACGGTCGAAATGTTGTGATAACAACATCAAGAACACAGAAGAAGGGATTCAACTGTCCGAAAAACAAATTGGAATATTATAAATCGTCACAACAGTATCATTCATCGCATTGGTATGACAACCGCTTAGGTGCTAAATAGTATAATGGTAACCATCGCGGAAAGTTTCGGTTGAGGCTGCTTCTGTTCATTTAGCAATAATACCATTGGAGTAGACATGTACCCACTTCTCCCTGCGCTCCTGCCCCATCACCTGATATTTTGACAAAGAATGTCTTCTTTTTCAGGCATGCCACGAGGGTGGACGGAAAAGAGAGTGGGTGAATGAGCACTTGAACATTTTTCCATGACCTCCGCCCAGACAGTAATAATTGTAAAAAGCTGTGACACTCATCGCCACCCTTGAAACAGGCTAGAATTTGACAACAATTCAACAGGTGAAAGTGGTAAATTTCGCGCTTAGGTGAGAACGATTCAAAAAAGAGTTTTGAGTTAACTAAACTAGATTTGAGATGAAAGGAGGCGACTATGTTTGAGACATTTGTAAGATATGACTGAGGACTGTTGAACTGACATCCTTTTATATTATTTAATAGGATCCAAGGGACAGCTTACCGCAACGAAAACTTATTGGTTAGACATCTTTTCTATGCAGAGGTCTTATTGGCTAGAGTGGTGGTTCGTTTGGATCCACTTTTTTGTAAAAAGTAAGAAAACATTTACTGTGAAGTCGAGAATTGGTTCCGAACACAAGTCGTGGCGATTCCAGCTAAATTACTTTAAACATTGAGCCTATGACTGCTAGGAAATAGAATTGAAGACTGGATCGTATTCGAACTTTGCTCTTTAGTTTTTACAAATTCACCAAGAAGAATAAAAAAATCTCCAGTTCATTTTCAATCGCCAGTTTAATACCTATACATAAATAGCCATACCCTGTCAGTAACATTTGCATTAGTTCCTGACAACTGACAAACCCCCTCGTCTTCATTTACAATGCATTCTTATAGTAAACTCATTTGTAATGCATTTATATAGTAAAATCAATTACAATGCATTCTTATAGTAAACTCATTTGTAATGCATTTATATAGTAAAATCAATTACAATCCATTCTTATAGTAAACTCATTTGAAATGCATTTATATAGTAAAATCATTTACACGCATTCTCATAGTAAAATGTGTGGCAAATGCAATGAAAAACGCTAGGAGCTGAGAATTGAAAATAAATCTAACAAGGGTGATGGCGAAATGTAGCGAAAAATGAACGAGATGTGTAATTCTGTTCAAAGTTTCTCGACGATTACCGGATCAAACATATACCTGAGGAAGGCCGGAGAGCGCACCAGCCAAAACATTAAAATCGAAACAACAAAAATGAGGATACTAGTCTTAATAAGTCATGAAATAATATCAATATTTCATTTAAGAACTTCATAAAACATTCAGAAGGTTGGAGAATGCACTATCTAAAATGTAAAAACAACAAAGATGAGGATACTTGTCCAAATACTTATTGGAATAATGACAATAATTCATTAAAACATTTCAAAAACACAGCTTTTATTTATAATATGGGTGTCCCATAAGAAACGTCCAATTTGTCCCGAAATTAACGCCAGTTCTATCTAAGGGAAGCAACTATTTAACAGTGGCTTTTAATAGTAATTTAATAATAATTTAATAGTTGCTTCCCTTAGAACTGGCATTAATTTGGGGATAATTGGGAGTTACTTCTGTGACACCCTATACATTAATGTAGATTAAAAAAAGAACTAAGCCGTCAAAAAAACAACGGCTGCATTTAAATAATTATGCAATTGCATTGTACTTAAAAAATATCAGAAACATTATTTTGCTCTGCATTTTCTTTTTATGTTCAACCAGAATGAACCTGGATTTTTAAGCATTTGCAAAAAAAAAGAAAGAAAAATAAGGAGAGACTACTTTATAATTAGCATATAATAATTATCTCCCTTGACAAATGTTACAACCAGAATGAATCTGATTTTTTATGCATTTGCAAAAAGAATATAAGGGAGACTACTTTATAATTAGCATATAGTAATTATCTCCCTTGACAAATGTTACAACCAGAATGAACCTGGATTTTTAAGCATTTGGAAAAAAAATAAAAATAATACGGTTGACTACTTTATAATTTGCATATAATAATTATCGCCCTTGACAAATGTTACAACCAGAATGAACCTGGATTTTGTAAGCATTTGCAAAAAAAAATAAAAATAAGGGAGCCTACTTTATAATTAGAATATAATTATCTCCCTTGACAAATGTTACAACCAGAATTAATCTGGATTAACATTTAATATTTAATATTTATTTCCATTGACAAATGTTAGAAACAAACAAAAAAAATAGACATAACATATAAATAGATGGTAGAAGCATCTAGACAGGGGTAGTGTCAGTACCACACAGGATTTGAAGAAACCCCGCCAGTGACTTTACTAAGAGCAACAGTGAAAGAATGTAGCAACTTCCTAAGTGACTACTGGGCACAGTTTCGTGGACGCCCACAGAAGACTCTTATGTCTCCACAGGTCGTTGTTACCAAATTGATAATTCAGTCACGAAACAACGAGTAGAGCCTGGTCCCTCGGGCTGACAATTCGTTGAATGAGTGGTTATGAAAGCGAGGCAAAAGTTAATTGCTAATTCAGACATTGGTGACGGAGAGTTCCACAACGTGATTCTTCGACTGCCGACCCGGCAATTAAAAGTAGATCAGAGATTCGCCACCCGACTACCTGTTCCTTCTTTGATACATCATCATCCTCATGATCATCATCATCATGATCATGATGATGATGATGATGATGATGATGATGATCATGATCATGATCATGATCATGATCATCATCATCATCATCATCATCATCATCATCATTCACCTGATCTCTATATCGCTGGCGTCGCGGTGCCAATACCTCCTGAACCTATTTCGGATATGATCTCTGGGGTTCCACGTTGTGAGTCGTAATGTCCAGCGGTTGTCTGACATTCTTGCAACATGGACTGCCCATTGCCATTTGCTAATGAATTCTATGATATCTCTGACCCCTGTTCTTTCTCTAATATATTGTGCTGTGATCTCTTGCGATGTTGAGCATGATTCTCTCCTGTGCATGTTGCATGGTTTTCAGTTGGAGGGTCAATCTTTTGGTTTGGTTCCATCTTTCAGCTCCGTATGTGACTATCGGGTTGATGCATTGGTTGTAGACCCTCCTCTTTAGGACTAATGGGATTTTCTTGTTCTTGAAGGCCGAGCATCCTCTACCAAAAGCTTGCCAACCTAGAGTGATTCTTCGCCACGCCATCTTATTTTTCTGGGGATCCACGTTGTGAGTCGTGATGTCCAGAGCGGTTGTCTGACATTCTTGTAACATGGCCTGCCCATTGCCATTTGCGTTTTCTAATGGATTCTATGATATATCTGACTCCTGTTTTCTTCTAATATACTGCGCTGTCTTGTGATCTCTCCATGTGATGTTAAGCATGATCCTTTCTTGTGCACTTTGCATGGTTCTTAGTTTGAGAGTCAATCTTTTGGTTAGATTCCATGTTTCAGCTCCATAGGTGACTATCGGGGGAACACATTGGTAGTAGACCCTTCTTTTCGAAACTAATGGGATCTTTTTTGTTCTTTTCTACCTGTCTATTTCTAATTCTCATTCTGCTTTTTAAGTGTATTCTTAATTTCTTTCTTTCTCATTCCCGATTGGTACCCTCTCTCTCTCCCTCTCTCTCTCTCACTCTCACTCTCTCTCCTTCATTTTCCCTTTTTTCCTTGACCCTTCCTTTTTATTTACCCCTATCCTTTGTTGATCTACACTTTTCTCTCTTACTCTTTTTCTCAATTCACCCTTTCACTCTCTCTCTCTCTGACCCTATCTCTTTCTCTCATCCTGCTTTTAGCTCTCTATTCCACCCTCTCTCTCACTTTTTCTTTTTTCTCTTTCTCTTTCTTTTCATTCTTACTCTTTGTTTATCTCTTATGTGCTCTATTTGTCTCTTTCTGTTTCGCCTTCTCTCTCTCCCCCTCTCTCTCCGTCTCTTTCTCTCTCATCGATTTTATCCTTTCTTCCTTTTAACTTTCTGCACATTCTTCCCTATTCTTTACCTCCACTGTTCTTTTTCTCTTTCTCTCTTCTCCCCCTTACTCTCTTCTCTCAACCTCTTTCTCTCTCTCTCTCTCTCGTTCTTTCTCTCTTTCTCTCTCTTCTATTCTCTCCGTCTCTTTCTCTCTCATCGATGTTATCCCTTCTTCCTTTTAACTGTCTGCACATTCTTCCCTATTCTTTACCTCCACTGTTCTTTTTTTCTTTCTCTCTTCCCCCCTTACTCTCTTCTCTCAACCTCTTTCTCTCTTCTCTCTCGTTCTTTCTCTCTTTCTCTCTATTTAATCAATTTAATGTTTTTTTTCAACTCCACTCCTTTCTATTCTTACCGGCTCATTGTTTGATAACACTGTTCTCTCCCCCCTCTCTCTCTTTCCATTTTTCTTCATATCTTTCTCTCTCTTTCTTTTTCCTATTTTCTTTCCTCCTATTATTTTCTACTATTTATTGACCTCCACTCTTCTCTAGTTTTCTTTCTCTCTTCTCTTTCTCTCTTTCTCCTCTCTTTTCTTCTCTTTCTGTCTTTCTTCTCTTTTCTTCTCTCTTTTCTCTTCTCTAATCCTTCATTCTGAAACCCTTTGATTCCTCTCAAATTTGTTGCAATAACCTTTTCCTAATCCCCGCACCCTCCCTTCCCCGGCCTCCTACTTATATTTAATTAATTAATTAATTACTAAATTAATTAATATCTGTGTATTTCATCTCTGCATGTCTAAAGACACGTTTCCAATTTCATTCAAAGTTACGGTCCTGTACGAATCTCATCAGTTCATAATTATTAAATTGTGCACCCGGTGAGAGCGTCTTCGCTCCTTTCGGCGAACGACGTGTCAAACAAAACATTGCGATATTCGACTTAATAATTAATGAAAATCTATTTTCCGTTTCTCTTGACTGAAATCTGGGCTTTTTTCTTTCTAGCAAAACTACGAAAAAACTTAAGAACTAATTTTTTTCAAGTTTAATTACGTTTTTAAAATAGGGTGTCAATGTCTGTTGGATTATTTCTCTGATCAGTCGCAAAAATTAATTTTATAATATAATATGTTTTTTTATCATCCTTATCTTCCAGTGTTGTTATTTAAGATGTAAAATAAAATTAAATTTCAGAAATTTCATTGTGTTTTTCGTTTTTTAACTTCTAAATGGTACAAAAAAGTAGAGAAAAGTATTCGACGAAAAGGCATTCGGCGAAAAGCCAAGTCGGCAAAAGTGATGTTCGTCAAACTGTCGGCTGACGGTGTGTCGGCGAGATGCCGTTCGCCGAAAAGACCGAACACGGGTGAGAGAAAACTTCACTGCATTACGAGACATCAGTCTACGGCAGACAGCCACCGTTGATATTTACTAATCTTACTTTAATCACTATCGTGAGACACCCAGTGAGACTCAATCCACACCACTACGCTAAGGCAGGCTCCCATCGCAAATATTTATAAAGCCTACCTTCCTCTGATGCATTTCTTTCTTCATTTTTAAAGCCTTCTCTGTCTTTCCAGTCGTTCTCGCTTTTTCTGACTGTGATTCTTTCTAAATATGTGTGTTAGAGGATGCGTAACTTTGTCTATAACCTTGAGAAGGGTCATTAACATTCCAAGAGGTGTTTGTATTGGATAATGTAAAAAGTTAGTTCGGTTTAGTAAGTAAAAATAAAAGACAAGTTTTAAAACATTTTCGACACTATTGAACAACATATTTACCTACTTCCATTAAATTTGACGGATCAAGTTGACATCTGGCACCGCAGAAATTGACGGATCAAAAAGGGACACGTTTTGCCTCGACACCGGTGGACGTCACTGAAACGTCAGCAACCTTAACAAGATAAACAAATACGATTTGTTTTTAGGGAAGATCGCAGCTTTAACTTTTTTGACAAGTTAATAATCTCGAAAATTCTTTAAAACTTCATCCTGTACAGAAAAATTATGAGCCAAAAAGAAGGAAAACAGAAGCATTTTTAGAGTTTTTTTTATGAAAATGTTTATATCACAATGTTGTTTAAATGTTTAAAACGGGCTCTACTCCTCAGATGTCAACTATTCCAATTTGACTAGATTTTACCTTCATCCTAATTTTAGTTTTTTATACAACTTATTAATTCGGGCTACTGTTTCAATGGAAACGAATAACAGCGCAATCGGAAATAAAGAGTAAGCCTTCGGTCAGAATCTTAGCTTACTCTTTATTTCCGCTGTTATTCGTTGCCATAGAAACAGTGGCCCTAATTAATAATCTACCTAAAACAGGTAATAAAGCTAGAGAAAGACCATGAAAGCGAAGTGTGAACAGAGATATTCTGAAGAGTACCTTGCCAATGTGCTTAAAGCGTAGAGTATACAACGGTTGCATAATACCAGCACGACTTTCGGATGCGAAACATGGAAATTAACAAAACGAGCTGAAAACCAACATAGAATAGCAATGGAAAGAGCAATGCTAGGGATAACTCTAAGAGAAAAAGATCAACATGGATCAGAGGGAGAACTAGAGTGAAAGATATCATACGAATAATTAAGCAGCAAAAATGGAGATGGGCTGGTCGTCTAGCAAGAAGAAATGACAATAGATAGGGGAAAAGTAGGAAAAGACAAGATACAAGATGGAGGGACGAGATAGAACAGTTTGCCGGTAAGACTTTCAATGTTGTTATCAGAGGTTAGCACAATCTAGGTCGTCATGGAAGGAGATAGGAAAGGCCTTTTTCCAGCAGTGGACTTATAACGGCTGCTGCTGCTGATGATGATGATGATGATAAAAACAACTAAAATTAGGTTGAAGGTAAAAACTAGTCGAATTTAATGAAAGTGTATACAATACTTAATACAATAATAATAAAGATTAACATATTTATCGTTTTCTTCCACTGTCTTCTGCTATATTTCAGGCAACTTAATAATTCGATCCTCTCACAACTTTTTTATCTTTCACGGCAAAACAACTGCTCTAGGTGCTTTTTGAAGTCTTCCAGGGAATTGAATATTTTTTCATTAAGAGAATTCTGTGAAGATCGGAATAAATGTTACACCGAAGGTGCAATATCAAGTGAATACGGCGGATGAGCGAAAGCTTCCCAGGAAAGCTATAACATTTGTAGTGGAGGATTCCTTTCCTATCTCATACACAGTATCACCTTCTTTGGATGAAGACCAACTTCAGGTACGGTTAGTCGTGGTTCATCTCATTTACCTCACAATATCTTGCGTTCCATGTTGTTGTAAAGTATCTACTTTTCATCGCCCGTTACAATTTGTATCAAAACCGAAACATTCTTGTTACGTTTAAGTAGAGAATCGTACACGGAAATAGGGCCAAGTAGATGTCTTCGCTCAATTTGTGTGGAAGCCACTCATCAAAGTGACTAACATAACCAAACTGGTGCAAATGATTCTCAACACTTGCTTTGGATATTTTGAATATGTTGGTTATCTATTGGCCCGAGAAATGCCATGAAGGACCCATCATAGTACCTTGACAATCTACTAGGTTAAGGGATAATTTTATTTTATTTTATGACCACCGAACCAATGTTTGGTAAACGCATTCCGATATCATGCCTTTAATACATATTATTACATAATTTCTGATAACCAATGAATGTGGTTTTGCGGCTTTTTAAAATCTTTTAGATTCAAGAGCGATATCTGAATCGCATTTAGTGTTCATACACTTTTGCACTGTAGAATTAACAAACAGGTTTCTCTTTGCACATCCTAGACACAACTTCAACATCGATTATATATTTATTCAACGCCACTGGGTCAAGAACAAGGCGGAAGCAGAACAAACATTGATATTCAAATTATTCAGCATGACGTAATAGCTGACGTCACCGGTGTCAGCAAAAAAGTGACCTTTTGGAATGAATCAAATCTCGGTCCAATACATGCCAAAAGTGTCGAAATATTAAAAAAGAAAATAGACTAACGTGACTGTCGGACTAAAAATAGACTGGAACAACGCCCTTAATAAATATTTTGACATCATTTATGATAACCAATGAATGAAACCCTGTCGTGATTTTGTGGCTTTGTGATCTTTTATCTTTTAAGGGCAACATCTGAATGGCGTTTAGTGTTCAGACACTTTTGCATTGAAGAATTAAGAAAAAAGGTTTCTCTTTCCATATCATAGACACACGTTCGACATTAAATATATTTATTCAACGAGATTCCGCAGGGTCAAGAACCAGGCAAAGGCAGAAGAAACTGTCCTGGCTCAGCTTGCGGTGTATGTCTGGCAATTTCCTTTTTTTTCTTTCAGACAAAAATAATCAATTAATGGATAGCGAACAAGAAATAATTCTTCTGGCAGTTCATAAATATTTTTTAGAGAAAAAAAAAGAAGCTTAACAAAAAAAGACTAAATGTTGTTTATCATTCATAATCTCTGCGATAGAGTTATTATGAGAACGTTTCCACCCGGAAGCTACTATTTGGGAGCCAAGAGACCCTACATGGGGTCAGAGATGTGAGCGTTCAAGACTATTTTCTTGTATTCTACCAGCGTAATTAACTCATATTCAAAAGGCCACCATCTTTGTGTTAGTGCTAACTCCAAATAATATTGATTTTTGACATTCCGTCGTCTTGGTGAATTCGGGCGAATTAAAGGCGAATAGGGTGCTACGGAAATTCGGTTTCAGAAAATTTGGTGACTGAAAATTTGGTCATGGAAAATTTTGTCTCAAAATTCATGGACATATTATTTTAAAGTAACGGAAATTAAAAGTATTAATGGAAGAGCATTATGTAGCAGAGCTGTTAGAGGGTGGGTAAGAGATAGGGCCTTTCTGCATGGT
Source organism: Architeuthis dux (assembly GCA_006491835.1). NCBI lineage: Eukaryota > Metazoa > Mollusca > Cephalopoda > Oegopsida > Architeuthidae > Architeuthis > Architeuthis dux. The sequence goes on from VCCN01006196.1 coordinate 7,016,471, forward strand.
AGTACAAGAGAAACAAGTGGATCAGAAAACTTTGGTTGGAAAAAGGTCTCTCGGGAAAGTAGGTCACCATGGGATTGGCATAGCTTTGGGCAACGGGTGGATTTGCTGTGCGTTGATTGGCTGAGCAGAAGCAACGGGAAACCTTTGAATTTTGGGGGGACTTTGAAGGGGGTAGCCGCTGGCTGACCACGAGGGTGGACGTGGAAGGTTTTGGACCGTGCGACTGCTACTTCGATGAATGGCAGCAGTTGACGACGGGGCGATAAAGAGAGATGACGGGGGATAGAAGGAGGGCGCGAGGGGTAGATATAGAAAACAGTAATTCGCTTTGTGTCTTCGCATTTTATCGGACAGTTTATAAAAACTGCAAATAAATCGAATTCCTATATCACTTACTTTTCGCATTGCTTCGTTATCTTTCGATATGACCCACCTTCCCATTTTCAGCTGTGACCCGAAAATCTGGCGGACTCAAACAAGAACCTACGACTGCAGGCTTGTCAGGTACCGGAGATATTTTTATTTCATAGCATACACTTTGTCGGCCGGAGAATGAAGAGTGGGAGAGAGATAAGGTGCTCCTGAGAGACCGTTCCCAACAGGGACACCGGTCTCGTGCCTTCCAGCTTGGCTTAGGCGATCTGCCTCTTTGGCTGAGTCCTCTGAGTTTTCTGTCTTCTCTGAGCGCCCTCGTCTCGGCTCTGAGCTTTATGGATTTTCGAACGCCGACGCTTGTGTCATTTTCGGTTTCCACATCCTGTTTTTTGGACACCTACGCATATGCTAAGGTGACCGGGTCACTTCCATTTCCGCACAGGTGTTTGACCCAGAAATGACCCTCTCGTGTTAGTATATCATAACATCGAGTCTTCCCTTTTCTCCAAGTTCCGGACTTTCCTCCCGCGGACCAAGATTATATATTATTTAAAATAGACTGAATTTTCCAGATCAAACTTTCTAATACCGAATTTTCTGACCACCGGCGAATCGACAGCGGCTTCGTATAGATATTCATTAATCTTCCATGTGGAGGGCCCATGCCTGCCTTGAAAATAGGCAACTTCCTCAACCACTAAACAGGCCCATTTGCAGATATGAAGCTTAGTTTTCAGGCACAGTAGTGGAAGATGGTGTTGCACCGATCTTCCAAATGAAGGGCGCATGCCTGCATTGAAAATACACAACCATCCCAACCATTAAGCAAGCTCACTCGTTAATACTAAGCTTAGTTTTCAGTGGTGGAAGATTGTGTTGCGCCAATCTTGCAAGTAGAGAGAGTTTACCTGCCTTGAAAATCAGAAATCGAAACATGGTTTTTACCTGTGTTCCAAAAACAGACTACTCGCGCCTGCTGGGATTGCGCAACTCTCTTAACTACCAAACTGGGGTATGTCGATGAATAAATACATTATATTGATATTTTCTATAGGTTTGAGAAGGGTCATTAACATTCAAATAGTTCTTCGGACGATTGAACTCCTTGTTGTTGTTTGTGTTGTTAACACGACGTTTCGGCCGATACGCTTAGATACACCAAATGGAGTTGCAGCAATCTTTCCAGTAGACAGGGTCCGACTGTCTTGTAAATCAGCATTCTAAATCATATCTTTTACCTGGGTTCGGTCTCTGGTGCCGGTGAGGAATACGCAACTATTTCAGCCACCAAGAAAACCTCTTTAAATTCTACAGATATTTACTAAGCTTACTTACTGTATATTTTTGAATATAAGTCAACGTTCTTTTTACCTAAAAATTAGCCTAAAATTAACACCTAGACGTACAGGGCCGTCGGAACGAAATTCATATGGGAGGGGGGGGGTCTGCGAGCAAAACGGAAACACCTTTTTTTAGACCACACACTTTAGATCGCTGGAAAACACCCCTATTGTAAAAGATGCACTATTTAATTGATTGATATATGATGATATCCAGATATCTAATTGATGAAGATAATTATGAACAAAAGACTGTTTAGGGAACCTTTCAGAATAGCTTCAAGATCTATCAGAAATCAATGAATTTTTCAAGTCATCTAGACTATTATACACCTATGAACTAGTAAAAAATAATTGAAGGGGATAATTGGTTTATTTACACTTTCTGTAATCTTAAAGCTAGCATTTTGTAGCATTTTTCGAAAAAATAAGGAACACATATTAGCAAATTATTGGGGGGGGGTTCAGCTTTTTGTAGCATTTTTCGAAAAAATAAGGAACACATATTAGAAAATGATTGGGGGTGGGGCTGAAGCCCCCAGTTCCGACGGCCCTTGACTTATAGTCAAGTCTGTCATTAAGAAAGGACAAAACTTCATACTAGACGAATATCAGTAGTTGTAAGTCAATTCACACTCGTCTATTCCAACCGACGTATTTGTACTTCTACTGTGACTTGATTTGCCGGGTGATGCTATTGGCTGATAAATTAACACCAGAAGATGTAATCATTTTCCACGTTGAGGTATGTTTATTTTATATGAAGTAGTAATTAATCTATTTTGCAATATATTTATATTTAGTCGGTTTCCAATAAAAAATATGGAACCAACTTGTGAGTTTGTTTTTGTTTTGTTTTTTCTCCTTGTAATGGTTTTTGGTTCGATTTATATTAGAGTCGTCTGATTTACTTGGCTGTTTCTACTCTAATTTGACCTCATCTTATACTCACGGTCGACTTATATTAAAAAATATATGGTTTTTACTAAAACATTTACTGGACATACCGGAACTTTGATCTCATCACCTATACAGTATAAAGAAAGGGATTTCTCGTTAATTACAGTACCAAGGAAAACTCATCAATACCAACCTAGACATATATCAACGAGGGATGATCTGCATGAGGGACAGCTGCCAAAGAAATAACAACCCTACACGTATCAACAAACGCTAGTAGACGTACGGGTATGGACAACAAGAACAAGTCTCCTTATCATACATCGGAATCATGTAGAACATTCAGAGGATCTGTTGGTTGTATACAGATCAGTATTCAGTAATAACACCACTTTACGAAACCACCTTACCAAGGTTAGACCTACAATAGAGAAAATATGACTAAGAACGTGGTATACAACATCCTATGCAGTTGTGGTAGAATACAAAGGAAAAAATAGATGCCTTTTAAAGATAAGACTTGAATAAAACAGAAAAGCTATAGTTCACGGAGAGACTATGAAATCAGAATTGGCTGAACACGTATAGAGTGGGAAAGATGCGCACCAATACCTATGAGAAGAAATTAAAATAATCGACTGTATTCATTTTACACCGCTGTTTCGATTTTTGGAGAAAGGAATTAATAGCAAATTGGCGTTCCTTGATGAGCTAACAACTCGTATAGAGCAAATGTTCAAGACAGCCGGATACCAGCAGCTAACGTTTCCTGGAAAATGATTGAATTTCAGTTCCAACTAGACATTCAGAAAGGGATCGTCTGTTGCATATATTATCGTGCATACTCACTAACAGCAACCCAAACATCAATCAATCGCAAGAATTGACCCCACGAAGAAACTATCCTATCAGTATAACCTCAATATCCCGCAATGGACGTACGGGCCCGGAGGAAAAGAACCCCAAAATGAAGACAATTACTCTACTTTATATCAAAAGAGTATTCAGAAGCAATACCACTCTACATAGCCACCTCATCAAAGTCAGACCTACAGTAAATATTAACAATGTTTTCCCAACCACCAAACCTCTCCTTCTATCTTCATGGCCTTTTTATACAGATAGAAGGAGAGTCTCTAGAAGAGGTTGATGAATACAACTACCTAGGACAGGTAATAAAGTTAGAGAAAGACCATGACAGCGAAATAAAACGACGCATAACGATAGGTTGGAAAATATTCGGTATAAATAGAGACATTTTGAAGAGCACCTTACCAATTGTGCCTAAAGCGTAAAGTATACAACGGCTGCATAATACCAGCCATGACTTACGGATGCGAAACATGGAAATTAACAAAACGAGCTGAAAACCAACTTAGAATAGCACAGAGAGCCATGGAAAGAGCAATGCTAGAAACAGATCAACATGGATCAGATGGAGGACTAGAGTGAAGGATATTATACAATTAATTAAGCAGCAAAACTGGAGATGGACTGGTCATCTAGCAAGAAGATGTAACAATAGATGATGGGGGGAAAGACTAACCGATTAGTGCCCATGAGACAGTAAACACAGTAGGAAAAGACCAGACACAAGATGGAGGGACGAGATAGAAAGCTTTGCCGGTAAGACATGCAGAGGTTAGCGCAATCTAGGTCGTCATGAAGGAGATGGGAAAGGCCTTTGTCCAGCAGTTGACTTATAACGGCTGATGATAATGATGATGAAAAAAAATCCAATTGGTAACTGTAATATATTCAGAATCGTGACGTAACCAAAGAGGGTTATGTAAAGCGTGATCAAAGGACACGTTTACCATATTCGGTAACATGACGAGACTAAAGGTGCTCAACTCACTTAGTCTGGCATAAGGCACCCAATGTATTATATATCAATGCATTGGCATCCGTAACAACTTGATAGTTAACACGTCTTCCAAACTAATACGCCAGACCCCTCCAATTATTGTGGCCTTGTGCCAGGCTATGCTAATCTTAGTAGATATTTACTTCAGTTCCTTCATTGTGAGATATAATGAAAGCTTATTTTTCAACAATAAATTTGACTACAAGAAGAAAATATACTTAAAATCAATTGTAAAATATTTTTTAAAATAGCATTCCAAGGGAAATTATGAATCACCGCCAACCATATATGCTGTGTTGGGGGTGATCAATTAAAAAGTTGGAAAAAGGGGTGATCAATGAATTTGTTGGGCTGCGATCACCAAAAAAGGTCTAAATTTAAAAAAAAAAGCTGGCACAAACTAGTGACCAATTTAGCATAAACTTACATTGCATATTGAACCACCCACTAAAAACCTATTTCGGAGGGGAATTTTCAAAAAACGAAAAAAAACCCAAACATTTCCCCATCTCATTGAGGAGAGTGTGTGCACAATTTCAAGTTTCTACTATGAATGGTAAGGGCTGGGCGAAGTCCGAATACATAGATAGATACATACATACATTTTTTCGGACGAGTGGACACCTTGTTGTTTTCCTTTTCCTTTAATTATTAGGCCAGTATTTCCAGACCTTGTCTCTGTTGAGTAGAAGAAGCCACATCGAGTTGAACTCCACACGTGTCAGAGAGAGAGAGAGAGAGAGAGAGAGAGAGAGAGAGAGAGAGAGAGAGAGAGAGAGAGAGAGATATTCGGATAGTACACCTGAAGAAGGCCATAGAATGGATTGGCCGAAACGTCATGTTAACAACACAAACAACCGTCCGAAAAACTCTTTGAAAGTATTTGTAGCTGTTTCCGCCCCCACTCTCTCTACTCACATTCCCGAGAGCGAGGTGGACACGCCGAGCCCAAATGAATTTAGAATTGGCTGAAATCCACTTTTTCATCCCACCCTCTCTCTCTCTCTGTATTTACCCACCCACCTATCTATCTCCCTAGCAACTTGCTTATCCGACAAGAAATCGTCTAAGCCAGCAAAGTAACCATGAAGATTCATAATCTTTGTAGATCCCTGTCATCCGGTACGATCTAACAAGAATTATTGTAATATCGTCCAAGCTGCTTCTTCCATGAACGATTCAAGCAGCTCATACGAACACAGGAGATTTCTTATAAAGAGATTCTAAGCTTTTACAAAGTATCTTAACCAAGAAAACACTGACATCTTAAACAATAATTGATATTAAGCCGTCTGGGCCTTCTTTGTAGTGAGAAAGTTACGTATTTTCAATAGATGCCAAAGGATGGGGTTCGAGACAAGATAAAAGCCAGGATTTCGAATGTTGATGGAAGATTAACGTAACACAATCTTCACGTGGAACATTGACGTAACACAATCTTCCTTCTCTATTTCCATCGTCTGGCCTTGTGGACTACTTATCTAAGTTAAGTAAATATCGCCGTTAAGCTTTCCGAGTTCCAAGGAACGTTTCCTTGTTTTAACAACGTATCCACGTCACCGAATGTGATATATTTACTGCGTGAGTTTGCTTTTAGCTGATTTACTAACATCTTTTATGTACAAAATTGAGGTGGAGTCATTATGCTTACACTATTGAGACTTATTTGTCGTTCATGTCCGACGTGGCCACGGCTGAGAAAATCCGATAAAACGGAAGACATTTACCAATAAATACTAATGTGTGTTTGCATGTGGGATATGAGCAAAGGAAAATAGATGGTAATATCAACGAAAACAGAAACAACGTACAATTATATGGACTGGAATTTTAAAATATTTAAGTACAAAATTGAACGTAGCATTGTTGATGAAAGGGGGAAAAGTCCACTAAACGTCTATAAATAAAGAAATGTCTACTGATGGAAGTAAACCACATTCGTTCGTCTTGTGTCCAAAGCTACCACCCTTCAACTCCCGTCATCTCGTCGCTGCTAACAAGCTCCCACTGATGACTTCTATCGTATCGTTATTGATCTAATTTTTGGTTATTCAGCATACCAAATGACCAATCTTAGATTCAGCATACCAAATGACCAATCTTAGATTCAGCATACCAAATGACCAATCTTAGATTCAGCGCACCAAGTGACCAAGCTTAGCTTAGTCTGGCACAGAGTCAAAACAGTGGGCAGCCATTGAGTATCGAATACACTATACTATCGGGCAAGTTTCAACAGATAACCCGTGCGTTGTGCATTGGAAATCAGGGGAAAGAGGTATTGTCAGTGGCCAGGAAATATTGCAAGTATTACTGACAGAATAGGAATATTGTATATATAATTATTATTTCGTAGCAGTGTTTTATTATAAAAATACATGATGTTACTGAAGCATTTCAAATGAAGATAAAGGTATTGTCAGTGGTCAAGAATTAAATTTATAGTTATGGTGCCTCGCGTAGAGCAATGGTTAGCAAGGCGATCTTGCAGTTTGTACTGTCCTCACTTTGGCCCAACTTTTGTGGACATGTGCTGGACTAAGGTAAACTGAAAAAAATATCTACTTGGAGCGCCTCCCGTAGAGTGGTTATACATCTTGTCTGTCAGACTATTTCTAGTTTAGTGTGTCTAATTTTTCCTGGGCACCCTGCCATTATGACCCTATGCCAGACTAAGTTAAGATTCGCAAATACCTATAGATTCATAGAATAGACTTTTATCGCGCTCTGGCCATATCAGGGCCGTAACCAAGGAAACTGTTTGGGTGTGGGACAAGGTGTAACCAAATGTTTGGGGGGGGGGGCAGGAGTAACCAAACCAAATGCAGCTGGGGTTTCGAATTTCCCAGCATCTCGGGGACCCAAATTACTTGCGTGTTAGCAGTCAGAGATGATAAAATATACCATTTTCAGCAGTCTGATATTTGCATATTAATCTGGTTTCCAGGCAAAATCTCGGAAATTCTGCAATTTTGCTTTTGATTCAGACATAAGAATGGCTAATAATTGCATAATTCATGGTTAACTCTTACTTTCATATTTTGTTTTATTCATATTTCCTTTTTTTTTATCTGCAAAAGGTTTTGCCCCTCGCTCGTTACGGACCTGTATATTCAACATTTCTACCGAGACTCTGAAACTTCATAGAAAGTTTTAAAGATTGTCAAATTTTGAAAAAACAAAGAGGCTAACATAACTGAACCAATAATTTACATAAAGTAAAATATGTTTAAACTGACACTATATCGAACGATGGCCCCAAGCGATTAAGGGTTATTTTGAACGAGACAGTTTTATAGCTTCTGTTGTCAGAACGAGGCACAATTACGGTTTTGCAAACAATAAAATGATACGGAAAGATGCCACGATAAAATTTAAGATATGCTGATTTTCACGGCATACTTTCAGTTTCCACTAAACATGGGTATTCACTCATTATTCTGATTTGCGTCAAGTGTGCGTGCCTTTCATATACAGACAAATATATACATTATTAGCGTGAATTATGAAATCTATATAAAAATTTATCGGATAGTCTGTGCGGTGCAATGAGTCGTCAGTTGATTCCCTCTTGACTGGGGTGGGATAATGTTTATTGAGCTTGTTTAGGTCATATCCAGTGATGATTTCTGACTGTCCCGGTCTTTGAAAGCGTCAACGAGCAATACAAATAGGATATCGCTCCGATCGAGCAGTCTGGGTGTTGATGCGAGGTTGTGGTACTATTCACTCTATGGTTGTGTTTAGTATCCCACTGCTAACATTGGGACATCAACACCTACTTCTCAATTTGGAGAAGCCCAGGGATAAACACGAGGACAGACGAGAGCACGCCGTCTATTTTAGCACGTGCGTAGACAGTAAGAGGGTGTTGAGATTTCTCCAATCGTCTAGCGAAGTGGACAGTCATCCCTACCTTTAGGTAACCAACTAAAATGTACTACTTTCTGCAACCAGCTAAACAGCTGTGTTCTACTAGCCAACAGCTTTGTGTTGTTTTTGAATTTGGATAAGAATACAGCACCAACACCGTATTCAGGACCATCATATGTTCAATAGTAAAGTATTATCCCTAAATTAGGATCAAGATGTGTTAATAGTTGTACGGACGTTAGTATTTGTTTAATATTGTCAAAAGACTTTGTATAGTCGATGTAGTGTTTATGTATATGTATGTTTCAGTCAATAAGCACGAACCTACCCATCAGCCCCCATTTAACGAGCCCCGTTCCGGTACCCGAAATGGGAGCCCGGAAGTGGGGACTGAGAAGGTCTCTCTGGCCCAGGCAATCGCCATGTAAACACGTGTCTTTGTTCTCTGTGCTTCTTTTTCTTACAGCTAAATAAAGTTATGAACCAAACGCGTTCACACTAAACACAACTAGACAGATAACAACAAAGGCACTAATATCAGATGACATTACAGTCGACTGACCACATCCACTTTGTAATTCTTTTTTAAGTAGTGAATTAAAAGGAGCATGTAGTTTATAGATTTTAGGCGCATACATACTTGGTTGAGACATGCATTGTCGATAAGCATTGTTCAAACCACTGAATGCTCCAGTGATTATCAACACTCTCCTGTTGTTATTGCGTTCGAGTTATCTGGTCGCCATTGTGTGAACTAGGCAACTTTTACCCCAAGACCGAGGTTGCCAAGCGAGTAGTAACTCACATAGACCAGAAAAGAGGGCGTAGGCGGCGCAGCTCCTCGACCTGATGTTTGTCTAGTTTTTATTATGAAATTTATATTTTATACAGATGCTTAAAGGCAAAAGCAATGTTCAACGGTAAATTCCCCCAAAAGACCATAAAGATAGAAGGAGAGACTCTAGAAGAGGTTGATGAATACAACTACCTAGGACAGGTAATAAAGCTAGAGAAAGACTATGACTGTGAAATAAAACGACGCATAACTATAGGTTGGAGAGCATTCGGTATGGATAGAGACATGCTGAAGAGAACCTTCACCAATGTGCTTAAAGCGTAAAGTATAGAACGGTTGCATAATACCAGCCATGACTCACGGATGCGAAACATGGAAATTAACAAATCTAACAGAAAATCAATTTAGAATAGCACAGAGAGCCATGGAAAGAGCAATGCTAGGGATAACTCTAAGATATAGAAAAAGATCAACATGGATCAGAGGGAAGACTAGAATGAAAGATATGATACAAATAATTAAGCAGCAAAAATGGAGATAGGCTGGTCACCTAGGAAGAAAAATGACAATAGATGGGTGAAAAGACTAACCGATTGGTGCCTATGGGACAGTAAACGCAGTAGGAAAAGACCAGACACAAGATTGGGGGACGATATAGAAAAGTTGGCCGGTAAGACGTGGCAGAGGTTAGCACAATCTAGGTCGTCATGGAAAGAGATGGGAAAGGCTTTGTCCAGTAGTGGACTTATAATGATGATAGTCTAGCACAAGGCCGCAAGTTGCTTACTTCAAGGATCATACGTGAACTAGTGTTTTCTTTATTTACTAAACTCTACTTAGTCTGGCACAAGGCCTCAAGTTGCTTACAGTACTTGTCGTTCCTAAGCGGTTACCCATCCAAGTACTGATCAGGTTCGACGCTGCTTAACTTCGCTGATTAGATGCTACTCGAAATGTTCTGAATTCATTTATAAACAGCTTCTTTTGAAATATTGGACGAATCAGATTATTCGCTCAACCGAGTCAACATCTACCCGCTTTGGCGAACATGTTCAAAGGGCTTATTTGGTATTGCCTTTAATGTAAGAGACCGATTTTCAAAGTTCGGTCATGCGAATTAATCCTTTATATTTTATTTAATCTGAAAGCTTTTATCAAAGCCAAAAAGTCAACTGGATTTGTCAAATAAAAGGAAATCTGCGACACTCTCACAAAGTTTCGGTGCCGCTTCTGTTCAGTGCTAATTCCGATGTCATGCTGCCACGTTGGGACCACAAGGTAACGAATGAAATGTGAAAGTCAAGAGATGTGAACCTTTCATGTCGTCCTACCTCGTGTCATGTACTAGACTTTATGTTCCCTTTATTGTATTAATCGGAGGTACGAGCTGGCCTAACGGTTACTGGCACGGAATCGTCAAACCGAGTTCGAATTCCAGCTAAGGCTGTTTGTGTTCACATCGTTCTAATGCTCTTGATGTAAGGCAGTGTTCCATCACCATATACCTAAAAATATTTCTCGTTACTGGCATGCTATGGCAGTTGATGGAAAAGAGTATGGATAAGCACTTGGGAAAACCACTCCCCAATAATTACCTTACTTGCCTTGCCAGGATTCAATTAGACACATAGCTGAGTTTAGTAGGACACCCGGCCAAAAAAAAGAGTAACATGGATATGAAAAGATTGTGTTCCAGTACAAAGCCGTCGGTGGGAAAATGATGATAGGAAGATTATGTTGCGCTATTCTGCCAATAGGGGAGGGCCGGCCAGCCTGCCTTGTGAATGAACATTTGAAATACTGGCTTTTACCTGTGCTCAAACACAGAGCACTGGTACCAGTGGGAAATACACAACTACCTCTGCCACGAAGCAACCCTTAATGGCCTAGATAGCATTGCTACATGACATAACAATCTCCTGTGGTATGGGGTATGAGTTTAAATCTTGTCAAAAACTTCTTACAGCACGAGGAACTATACACCTGGGAATGAAGTTAGGAAGATTATGTAGCTTTCACCTGGGCTCGAACACCAACCTGTGATATTATTGGGGAAATATGTAACTCTATAAGCTACGCAGTAGGCCGCAATAGTCTACATGGCATTGCTGCATGACATAACAATCGGTACGGGTTATGAGTTTAAATCTTTTCCGAAGCTACTTGATATTTACAAAGCTTAACTCACCATGGCTCAAAGCCAAATAGCGGTAAATTTGGGTAGGAAGATTGTGTTGCGTCAATCTTTCATATGAGGAGCTCCTGCTCGCCTTTATATTGGGAAATGTTGGAGCGTTTTCTGTTGAGTGAAATTTACATACCTGTCAAGTCTCACGCAAAATGCGTGAGACTCATACATTTTGCGTGAGACTCACACATGTTGATACCTTCTCACGGTCTCACGCATTAATGGAAAATTCTCACACATTTTTTAAAAAGTGTAAAATTCTCACGCATTTTTATAAAAGGTGAAAAGTTTTATAAAAAGTGAATTTATATAAAAGTGTGAATCTTTGGTTAGTGATTTTAACCAATTAAACGTGCCCGGAAGTGCTACCGCGGGACTGTGATTTGCTGCGGGCCCCCTATATGCCGCACGCCGAAGGGGTCTATTCATTCCATACGCATATGGAAAAGTAAAATCTTCTGTAATAAAACCTTTTCTTAGCAATTGTTGGTTGTTTATTTGTATGTATTCAGTATATTTAGGAACTCACATTATTTTGACAGATCACATACAGAACTTTTGAAACACGTTTTAAGTTGGGGTTCCGGGCTGGTACGATTCTCACTCATTGACAGGTATGAATTTAAATTCTGATCATGCAAGCCATTGTTTATTCTGCACCGGGTGCCTTATAAATATGACCTTGCCTTAAAGGTCAATAAATATCTGTTGGTTTAGGAAATGCTAGTGTCTGCCGTTGATCAATGTTTAACACACCACTCTCGCAAGCCATTGCTCGTTATTTTGTTCCTAACTGGGCTCTCGGCAAAGCTGGTCTTGAGCCGAGGTTAACTATTATATGCTTGTGGGCCTCCTTTGAGGTTGTGATGGTAGCGTATTTCAGACTGATGCAAGTAGTCGGTGCTCAAAACCAGGTACAACACAATCTTTCTACCCCTAAATCCCCCCTCTTGGCCTTGTGCAATACTAAGCTAACCTTAGTAAATATCCAGCCAGACAGGCCCTCCTCACCTAGAAGGTTGATGCAACACAATCCTACTATCCTCATTTCCACCTATTTAGCCTTGTTCCATACTAAACTAAGCTTGGTAAATATCAAGCTAGTCAGGCCCTCCCCACTTGGAAGATTGGCACAACACAAACATCTTACCCCTGGTTTCACTCTCAAATTAAGCTTTTATCACGACCCTAAATAAAACATGATTATCTTGGCTTGGTGTTGTTCAATGGCCGCACGTCAGAATACGGCTGATTTTCGAAGTAGAAAAGCAAAACACGCGATGAAATGCTTTCTTTGTATTTTCTTGTCAAACTCTGGTCCAAGTTGGAGTTGACTTCGCCCCACCCCGTAACAAGAAGAAGAACAAGAACAATCCTCATCAAATGTTGAGGAGTAAACTCTTCACTGTTTGTCTAACCCGTCACGTTAAACCAAACCGAAATATAAAATTAACATTTCCCTATTTGAAATCACGACCTAGTGATTGCTAATCGCCTCTCTTACCAAGTGAGCCAAAATGCCAAATCTTGTGTATTTACGAATTTATTATATATACAATACAAAAGTTACAGTAATCATCTTCAGTCGGAATAGAAGTAGGAGTGGAGTTCGATCCTGCAGCAGCCAGGCTTGTTTCTTTGGCGAGTCGCCATTTTTTGTTCAGCCTAGCTGTTAATTTCTACTCCTGTGCAGGGGGAATTTCGTTATCTTTCACTCAATCAACTAATGTCAAACTAATAAAGAAAACGCTTGATAGAATCTAAAATTTAGAAAGAATTTAATTCAAAGATATTTTTTATCTCGTTTTAATTACAAAGATATTGAATTAAAAACTAGAGCCACGGATTCCAGTTCAATTATTGATTAGAGTACACCCGTAAATATCAATAAACGAAACTCGTCTGCAAGATTCTTTGTTTTAAATTTCAAAACCCTAAGAGAAAGAAAAAACACAAAAAGAATGAAAGGATAAAATGTTATTTGCATTTAAATACTATAGTCTTTAATTGTAAATTTCTTCCAATTCTGATATCCTAAGAGTCTTCAAGTCGATGCTAAAAAAAACATTCTTATATCCAAGTATCCAATTTATTCTGATGGCTTTCTCGACTGAAATCGAATCTGCAAAGAAAATTGGTCAAAAGATGGGAACTGCCATTGTGTTTTCAATTGCAAATAGATATTTCGCTTTCTCATTTATGTAAAAAAAAAAATGTTTCTGATAAAACAAAGTGATTTTCGTAGAAAACACCACGAGAAAAAGGCAAGAGTCGTTGTTTTTTTCTTCTTTTCAAATGGCCAGAATGGCTTATGAATTATTCAGATATTCATGGGAAATTTTATCTGATGTCTTCAAAATAAGCCGCAGGTAAACAGTGGAATAAATTATGCTGGCGTTTATATTTGCTTGTTTGCTTGTTGCACCTTTGCTGATGCAGCAAAATTCAGCGATAAGAATTAAACCGGATTTTTTGTTCACGTTTAGATATTCGTCTTCATGAGTATTGCAGAGTATATTATACGGAAGAATTACACTGAGATT
>VCCN01006196.1:7154116-7171986 GCA_006491835.1 Architeuthis dux
ATATATGGATGGCGGTGATTCATAATTTCCCTTGGAATGCTTGTTATTATCAATTTGCGATAAAAAGCAACTAACAATCAAAATGAATGAAAATATTAGTCAAAGATTAATAATAATAATGGCTGATTATGCTTCATCTAATAAAAAAAAAGAAAAAAATTAAAATGCTGCTACTTGTACAACAAGTGTAAAAACAATAACTATCTCTCAGGAGATGGGGAAGAATGAAGGATGGGTTTGAAGGTTAGATTAGATTCTTCTGCCAACCGTAGGGTTCTCGTAGCTCAGTCGGCTAGAGCAGCTGGTACGTTTAACCAGGCTTTCGTGAGGCAAAAGGGACGTGAGTTTAAATCTAACCAAGAACTTATCCTTTGTTTACACACTGCTGTAAATTGACTGCCTGAGTAAGTTGCGATTAACAAAAACAAAAATATTACTGCTAATAAAGCTGCTGTCAAATCGTGGGAAAATATTGTTACAGTTTAGCTGAGGTGTTTTCACTCATCTGCCGAATTCACCAGATATTACACACGCGGAATACCATTTATTCCAATCTTTACAGAAATCGCTCGATGAAATAATTCCAATTTCCTGAAAGACTGCAAAAAGAACAGTTCTTTTCTGAGAAACATAAACGACATGGTCCCCACACAAGAAGCCTTACTCATACTACGAGGCAGGTTAGAAGGTGACAGTGACCTGGAGGAACGAACCAGCATACCCATTGACAACTTAATGGAGTTGTTAACTCTCTGCGTGCGAACGGCACAATTTCAACTCGGTCCTGATATTTTCCAATAAGATGACGGCTTAGCTATGGGCTCGTCAATTTCTACGATTATCGCCAATATCTGCATGGAATTTTTTTAGGATCTGACCCTAGGCTCGTCTACACTGAAACCATCTCTATGGCTTAGATACGTGGATGATACTTTCCTACTGTGGCCCCACCATACTGACATACAAGTCTTCTTCGACCACGTGAATTCGATCAGACCTTCCATACAATTCAGGATGGAAAAAGAACATAACAGCATGCTCCCTTTCCTGGATGTTCTGGTAACACGCACGGAAAATGGTCAGAGCACATCTGTTTACAGAAAACCCACACATACTGGTCTCTACGTTAATTTTAATTCCAACCACCCATACTCTGTAAAAAAAAGGACTCATTAACTGCTTGAGGGTCAGAGCAGCGTCAATTAGTGGTACACCGAAGTTAGAGGAGGAGGAGCGGTCAAACATCAAACAAGCTCTTGAAATAAATGGATACCCACCGTACGCATTCTATGACCAGGAAAGGGACAGCCAAGTTTACTACTACTGCTAAGTTCCATCTCCTATGCCCCCTCCTCCCATGATTCTCTTACCCTTCCGAAAAGGTATTGGGAAACGTATTCAAAAAGTATGTAAAGACTACAACATCAATGTCATTTTCAAAAGTATACACACACTCCGAGGTCTGCTAAGTAAGGTTGCCCCTACTCGTGACCCCAAACTGCTTAACAATTGTGTTTACGTCATCCACTGTAAATGTGGTATTATCTATACCGGAGAAACGGGCCACCCACTCAAAGTCAGACTTGATGAACAAAAAGAAAAAGCCATAATCAAGGGCGAGAATGAAAAATCGGCTATGGCCGACCACATCTGGAGAGAGAAAGTCAACCATCTTCCTTTCTGGGAGGAAGTCCAGATTATTGACATTGACATCAAAATGTCGACTAAATACACGGGGATCCACGTTGAGAGTCGTGATGCCCAGCGGTTGTATGACATTCTTGCAACATGGCCAGCCCACAGCCATTTGATTTTTCTAATGGATTTTATGTTATCACTGACTCCTGTTTTTTCTCTAATATATTATGGTCTTGTGATCTCTCCATATGATATTGAGCATGATTATTTCCTGTGCACGTTGCATGGGTCTTAGTTTGAGGGCCAATCTTTTGGTTAGTTTACAAGTTAGTCAGACAAGTGCGGAGTTCAACCTGATGTGGCTTCCGCTTCTCAACAGACCTAAACCCGACAAGACAAAGACACAGAAACAACCGGGCCCAGCGTTATACCCCCTTTAAAAATAAAAATAAACTGTTTACCCCATCACACTCGGATTTTACACCTGAAGAATACCGGAGAATGGATCATTCTCAATACAATATATGTATACTGTTTTCACTATATTCTGTCATCTTTCAGGCAACTTTATAATTACGTCCAGCCAGAACATTTTATATTCAAATGGTTCCTCGGACGATTGAACTCCTTCTTGTTGATATGCTGTCTTGTGATCTCTCCATGTGATATTGAGCATGATTCTTTCCTGTGCACGTTGCATGGTTCTCAGTTTGAGGGTCAATCTTTTGGTTAGGTTCCATGCTTCAGCTCCATAGGTGACTACCAGGAGGATGCATTGGTTGTAAACCAATCTTTTTAGGACTAATCGAATACCTGAAATAGTCCTTTTCTGAGAAACATAAAATATTCTGTTAATGGAAGAAAACAATACTTACAGTATCGCCCATAAATGAGTACGCCTCTACCTATTTTTTAATAGGAAGTTAATTTTCTTCTAAACCAAACATAGCCGTATTTTAATATTTCAAGTGGAACATTACACAATCAAAACGGATATTATCAGGTAGTATTATGGACAAACTCTACAGCAGTGAAACTCTGTTGCCAAAAATATTTTTTCGTAAGGGTGTACTCATTTTTGGACGGCAACATATTCATAATTCTGACAGTTTCAATTCAATAAAATTAACTTTCTATAAAAAAAGGTTTTTGGACGGCAACATATTCATAATGTTGACAGTTTCAATTCAAGAAAATTAACTTTCTATAAACAAGTTGTAGAGATGTACTCATTTATGGGCCATACTGTATATTGTTCAATGAAGTTAATGTCGAAAATAAAAGAAATCTTTTATTCTTATTCAATAAACCGAACGAATTATTTACGTTACTCAATAGTTTATCGAATACAAAACTTTTGCATTTCAGGAATCTCGCGAATATAATTGAATCTTCATCCTTTGTGTTTGGAACAAAAGAGCTTCATGGCCTTTTCAATTCAATCTAGAACAATGCGTTATTCACACGATCTTTACACACTGGAACTCTGTGAAATAGTGTAGAAAAATATTTGTTGCTTTGAATTACCGCTGTATTTACCGTCATAATTTTAGCAGCTGATGAATAGAAAGCGATAAAACAAATGAAAGATTTGAAGTTATCGCGAACATTTCAATATTCTTTGTTTGATGTAAGTCTCGGGTACTTCTTTTGAAAAGTGCCGCCATTTTAAATTTTTTATTTTCTTATTAATATCATGGTCAGTAATCTGTCTTCCGTTTTCTCAAAAATGCTTTGTGTTCCTCAGACATTATTTCAGATTCCTTTATTTAAGGACGGACACACCAAAAATAAAATAATAACATTTAAAAACAAGTGTAAAACATATAATAAATAAATCCGAACAAAAGCAAAATAAATGTGAATTCGTCACACGCCATTGCTAGTGATGGTCGATTTTTTTCGCCTCTTAAGCTGTCGTCACGTGTTAAGCTCTGAGTACGCTGATTGGATGAAAACCTAGTAGACCGATGACGAGTCATTCAGACAGACAATAAAGAAGAGATATTTTTTCTTCGCTCGCTCTCTAATTAGGTTTATATTTTTTTATGTCTATAATTTTTTATCGGCTTGTTTACATTAGTAAACAACTTACAGTATGCTATAGAATAAATAAATATACGTGACTGTCGCTGCATTAAGTGACGTTGTGGCGAAATTGCTGCGTTCATAATAAACTAATTTACCCAAGCCGTTAAAAAATGACAGAGTATTTAAATAATTTTACAATTGCACTGTACTTAAACAAGAACGATGCGTCAATCATCCTTACGTCCATATCTGTGATTTCCGATTTCAAAGGGATTCTAAACGAAATAGTAGTAGCATTACTAGTTGTGGTAGTAGTAGCAGGAAGAGGAGGAAGAGGAGGAAGAGGAAGGTGTGGATTGTTCACCCGAAAATCTGGTTATTAAAAAAACAATTAGTAAGTTTAAATTAAAGTAAGTGTACCATTTTTATCCATATTCTTTTCTGTGGTCTTAGTGTATGGTTATTTCATTTGATAAGTGGTCTTTAAATGAGTATAGATAACATTTTTAGCTATAAAGTTAGCTGGAAATTGAAAAGTTTAGCCATTTTTTAAGACTAATAACAAACGATAATTGGCAACACTGTAAAAAAAAGCTTGATAAGTCATCTATTGATCAGAATGGATGTTCTTTTAATGACGTCACACATTTTTTTTTTGACTTTATAGTTAGCAGCTATGTGGTATAAAGTCAACTTACGACCGTTTGTCTCCGGCTGGCGGCCATGTTGGAAGGGGGTTTGAAAGAGCGAGAGGCGGGGTCAGGCGAATAAATATTGGTTCGAAACCGGAAAGAAAACGGGCGAAATTGGATTTATTTGGCTGGTGACAGAAACTCGCGAGAGTCTATTACTTTTTGGATACTTCCAGATTGGAGCGTGCACGTGAGGACTTTGTTTACAGCACAGAGGGAAAGAAGGTAAGCGAGTTTCGTTCATCAGCCAGTACACTACATACAGTAAATATCCCCTTACTTCCTCTTTCTATTGTTTACATAAACGGAACCGATCGACAGACTGACCGAAAAGCGTCTAATAGAGATGTGTTTTACACATTTAAACATATCATACACATTATGTTGCTCTGCATTTTCTTGGTTATGTTCAACCAGAATGAACCCGGAATTTTTACGCATTTGCCAAAAAAACATAAATAAGGGAGACCGCTCTCTAAGTACCATTTGATATTTATCTCTCTTTACAAATGTTATAGACAATTACGTGGCGTATTATGTAAGTAGATAACAGTTTCCGTCAGACACCGACCAATTTGCTTTAAGCAGAACAAATCAATGTTTGCAAGGTGGAGAAGGAAATTAAATTCTACCTAAGAATATAATGAATATTTTGTTTATCCCACTCTCTACCCATGACCTCTGTTTACAGGATTCCCCAAATACTGTTGCTGCACAATCCCTCATACTTTGGTTTTACGGTTTTATAAAGAGTTTATTTGCTAATCTTTGCTTACTACGTCATGAGGCCACGAACTGCTTACAGTACCTGGTGTTGCGTAACCAGTCACGAGCTAAATACTGAGCAGGCTCGTCGCTACTTAACTTAGACAAGAACCAATGCTTTCATATTGCCAAGTTGGAGTTGACTTTGTCCCCCCCGTAACAAGAACAACAATAACAATCCTCACCAAATCTACGGTAGTAAACCCTTCACTGTTTGTCTATTCCGTCATGTTAAACCAAACCTATATATAAAATTAACATTTCCCTAGCGTTATTTGAAATCACAACCATGTCATTGGATGGCGGATCTCTTACCAACTGAGCTAAACTGACAAGTCTTATATACCTACGTATTTATTTATTATATATAAAATATAAAAGTTTCAGTAGTCATCTTCAGTCAAAATAGAAGTAGGAGTGGAGTTTGACCCTGCAGCAGCCAAGCTTGTCACATTCATTTATTCATTAAGTTTCACTTAGTCTGACGCGAGGCCATACGTTATTTTCGACCTGGTGTTGCCTAAGCGGTCACCCAGCTAAGTACTGCGCAGGCTCTACGCTGCTTAACTTCGGTGATCAAACGAGTACCGATGCTTTCATATTATCTGTTTATTAAGCTTTGCTTAGTCTGGCACAAGGCCATAAGTTACATTACATAATGTTGCCTAATAATGGATAGTTGAATGGAGACTACTCTCACTACTACTGCGATGTATGGTAATCCTTATTTATCTGGTCCTAAAATACGATAGCATAAAGATTGACAAAAGTTATCCCCCTTGATGGCTGAAAATGGCTAGATTTCTTATTTCCAGCTAACTTTATAGCTAAAGAACTCTTCTGTAGCCTGTGTATGAATTTTAAAGCGCACATAACATTTACAGCTATAAGGTTAGCTGGAAATGGACAAATGAACAATCTAACCATTTTTAGCCATCACTGAGGATAACTTTTGGCAATCTTTATGCTACGTATAAAGAAGTATTACCGAGTGTATAAATGGTCGGTAGTTGAATGACGTCAGGAGTAGAGCTCGAAGTATATATGAGTGACGCATAGTGGACAGCAATTACGGTTCAAGTAACCAGAAGCTATTGTTAAAGTATCATATGGGATACAAATACGTTCACTGGAAATAAGTGGTGTCCAGTCTCCGCCGAGATCAGTCCAATCAACGTTTCCCACGTTATAACATTTGACAACTAAAAGAACAAAAGATCGCGTATATAACACATAAGCGGTCACCCAGCTAAGACTGATGCTGCTTAACTTTGGTGATCAGACGAGAACTGTTGTTTTCAGTGTAACCTGATAGTAAGCCTTAAGCATTTATGAAGAGATTTCATATTTTGTTCATGTTCATGCTTGAAATAAATAGAAATAGACTTCATTATCGTAAACGGGTTTCTGTTGCATGCGTCAGCTTAGTGATCCTTGCAAGTCTGGTCGAGACCAGGACTCTAAGTTTTTATGACCACCCCCGAAGGGATACCTCCACCCTAATCATACAGATTAGAGTGTACTCAATTAGCTTCTGAGTACACAGGGAAATGTGTCCTAAAGAAGTATATACAAGTGACACATAGTGGAAGACAGTTATTGTTAAAATATCAATAGTAGGAAAACGCAAGATAAGGAAGATATCATTCCCAATATTTTGACAAGTATAGTTGTCCCCTTCTATCCGAAAGTAGAGCGTTCCTATAAAACCTTTCTTTAGCCGAAATAGCGTAAAGCAAAAAAGCAATTACCTTTCATTCATATGGGAAACAATTTTGTGCGTTCAAAGACCCCGTAAAAGTGAATGAAAGTTTTGATGTATTTGTTTAATAAATCTTTCCCGTGACATCACAGGCTACATACATAGCTAAAAGTAAGAGGAACTAGCATTCCAAGGGAAATTATGAATCACCGCCACCCATATAGGATGTGCTGGGAGTGATCAATTAAAAAGTTGGAATAATGAATAAGTTACTCCTCTCGCCTTTTGTTGGGCACTAAAAAGTCCAAATTTTCACAAAACAAGCATGAACGCCGCTGGACACAAACTAAGAGACCAAAAACTTATATTGCAAATTGAACCCCCCTCTAAAAACGTATTTAGGGGGGATTTAAAAAAAAAACAACATTTCCCCATCTTACTGAGGGGAGTGTGTGTGTGTGCAACATTTCAAGATTCTACTATAAAATAAATCAGAACACATCAATAACTTAAACCCAGTAATAAACCAGTATTGTGGGTAGACGTGATTAATAATAATTCACCGGAATCTATGGAAGCGATGGAGATTTGACCATCCAAACCAATGTTATATGAACAAATCAGAATCTGTCTTAGAGAATAAAGAAACATATGATTATGTGAGATTTTGAAATTGAAATTCATCACAGCCAAAAGACCAGATCTAGTCATCGTGAACAAGAAGTTTGTCGGATCGTGGACATTTCTATTCCAGATTCCACAGAATAAAATTGAAAGAAAGTGAAAAACTTAAAAATATCTAGGCTTTGCTAGAGAACAGAAAAACTGGTGGAACATGAATATAACATCTGTGCCCATCATAATTAGCGCGCTTGGAATAGTCCCAAAGAGCCTTGCACAGAGGTTAAGGAATTTCAAATTTGCAAATAAATCGGAACCATTCAGTCAACAGCGTTACTAAAATCAACTAAAATACTGAGGAGGGTGCTGGAGTATAGAAAAGACTTACTGTCACTTAATCACCAATAAAAAAATAGCAATTATTATTGGTGTTGAAACTCAATGAGTACGCATAATAGTGTTGTATAGCGGGGTGTACTGGACTTGGATAGAAAGGAAACTCGAAGACTTGCTTATAAAAATATCTGGACATATTTTTATTACACAACATACATCTTTGTCAGCCGGAGAGTGAAGACTGGGTGAGAGAAGATAAGGAGAACCGCACAGGCTGTCCCCAGCAGGGGCAGCGGTCTTGTACCTTAACGGCTCCGCTGATGTCTGCGTCTTCTTTGAGTGTCGAGATTTCTGTCCGCTCCCAGGGAGGGATGACTGACTGTCTTCTGCCTTTCGGCTCCGCTTTATAGTTTCTCTAAGGCCTACGTGGTGTCAATCACCGGTCCCCATTTCCTGTTTACAACCTGATGCAATATACCCATCTCCTAAGGTGATCGAGGTCACTTACATTTCCGCCACAGGTGTCCGGATACATAAATCATAACACATAGTAGAAGAAGTTAGTATTACTAACAGAAAGAATACTTGAGAGTTACCGTTATTTGATTTCCAGTGAAAGCAACCAGTTAATACTGCTGTCAAAACACAATGAGTACAAATAATAACAGAAGAAGGTAGCATTACTAAAATCAGTAACATACTAAAGAGAGCCCTGCAGCATTAAGGATACTTGCTATCACTTGATCACCAAGGAATACCGCAAGTTACTCCTGGTGTGAAAACTCAATGATTACAAATAATAATACTAAATCCGTTTTCAGGGAATACGTTCAACACTAGATCATTTGACAAATTGCAGCTTTAAGTTTATTGCAGGAAGATTGAGCCATCAAATTTGATCCTGCTCTTTGAAGATCTAATCATTGTATTTCATGCATTTTGAGGTTCAAATGTCTTGATCTTGAACTTAAAACTCACACATCTGTAATTTGGAACAACACTGGAAAAATGGCCTCGCCTAAAACTGGATAAAAGGCTTCTGAAATCGATTCAATTCGGTTTGTGACATGTAATTTAGAAGCCGAATGAAAAGAAGCCGGTAGCGTCTTGAAATCAAGTCAGTATAATTTATAGATAAAGACGCTATCAAAAGGCAAGAAACAATGATAAACCTTGGAGATTATTACAGTGATTTTTCTGCTTTGACGAAAGAGCGAGGTTAGATACATCCGCTCCCAGATTCTTCTTTATTAGTAGGTTGTTATCGTTTTCTTTTCTTTTCTATATCAGAGAGAATGGTGCTAAACGTGAAAGATTTACTAATGTAATTGCATTTTTCTTTTCAGATTCAATGTAAATAGAGATATCATTAGTTATTATTAGAAGTTTCTGAGACCTTAACAGCAATGAAGTTAGACTAATTTTCAAGTATGATTTCAAATTAGGATATAATGCTGCTCAAGTCAATGATAACGTCAACAAATCATTTGGAGTGAACACTACTACAGTGCAAACTGTTTAGCGTTGGTTCAATAAGTTTAGGTCTGGAAACATGGCGACTATAACACGTAATCTCAAGGCAATAGCAAAGCTTAAAAAGTTGGGAAAATGGGTCTCACATGATCTGAATGAAATGCTCCATGACAGTACCAGACCCCACACCTCTCAGCTGACTGTGTCTAAGCTTAAATAATTTGGATATGAAGTCTTGCAGCATCCTCCATATTCACCTAACATTTCTCCTACAGGTTATCATTTTTCAACAATTTTCAACTTCATGAAATATCCAATAATAGGGAAACCATAATTCGTGCTTTTACTGAATTTGTGACATCTCTATGGAATCTGTTAGCTTTAGAGCTAAAAGATTCCGTAGAGATGGCATATTATCCTTAGAGAATCATTGGAGAAAGGTTACTGCTTCAAATGGGTCATATTTTGATTAAATATTTACCGTTTCTGTTGTTTATATTATCCTTCATCTTACTATTCAAAAACCGACACTTCATATGTACCAACCTAATATTATTTCGCTCATTGGGTATTCACACCAGTAGTAATTGACAGCGTTCACTTAGAGATTAAGTGACAGCAAGTCTCCTCAATTCTTCAGCACTCTCTTTAGTATTCTAGGTTTTGATTCTTCCTCGGACATCCAACCTCTTTGCAGGTCTTTTCGAATTATAATTGGGTGTTCATGCCAGTATTAACTGGTGGCTTACACTGGAGATAAAATGACAGCTTTCTCAATACTCCAACACTCTCCTCAGTATTTTAGCTGTTTTCAGTAATGCTGTCGTCTGGATGGTCTCCATTATATTTCGGATTTCCAATTCTACCATTCTTTTCGACTCTTAGGAACCGTTCCAAGCGCCCCAACAACAATGTGCGCGACTGTCATCTTCATGTTCCACAACCTTTTTAAGTTTTCTCACAAGATCCAGATATTTTTCTAGATGTACACCTTCTATCGATTTCACTCTGTTTGACAAATTTTCTTCTTGTTTATAATAATTAGATCTGGTCTCCTGGCCTGGAACGTGTGATCCAGTTGAATTTCAAAGAACAAGTACAAGAACAGGGAATATAGCATAACGCATGATGCACATCATGCACATATTTTTGTTGCAGCGACCCGTAGCCGATCAATCCCAGAAAAGTCGATGGCGCGGCAAAGTCGGCGACCAGGCAAATTCATGGCCAGAAAATGCCCCACCGAACACGAGGCAGAGAGGAGAGAGATACATATAAAATACTGGAAATATACCATATCCCCCGGGTGAAGACCTGAGGGGAAAAATATAAATTACACAGAACTCCATCTTGAGAAAAAATAAAACCTCAGAGTCCATCTGTTATCTGGTAAAATTGATTAATTTATTTCTTGGATGCAACGACGGTTCGAATCCCAACATTTCAGCAAAGCGCTAATTTTCCTTGAATAAACAATAGAAATACTCTCAACAACCATTAATGTAATCTACGGGAACTACTATCAGCAACAACCGCGTCTGCGTTGGTCAAGATCTCTTTGCCGACTGCCCTGTCCTATCAACGTCTATTACCGCCAAAAGAATCAAATTCTTTGTTTAACGGTTCGGCCAATCACCGGCGAGAGATTTTTAAAACCCTGTGGAAAGGCGTGTGATTGGTTTACTACATATTCATCTAAACCTGCTTGCTTGCAAAATTATTCCTGTCCGTGTTATTTTACAGGAACACTCCTCACCTAATTCAGGGGATTAAACTCTTCACTGTTTGTATATCCTGTCACGTTAAACCAAACTGATATATAAAATTAACATTTCCTTACCGTGATCTCAAATCACGGCCAAGTAGACGGCTCTCTTACCAACTGAGCTAAACTGACAAGTCTTATATATCTATGAATTTATGTATTATATATACAATACAAAAGTAGGAGTGGAGTTTGATCCTGCAGTAGCGAGGCTTGTAAGACAGATTCTGGTTTATGCATATACCATCGTTCTGTATGATTATTATTATCAGCAAAAATCCCACTGCCAAACTAACTCTTTTATTCCTTGTTGAAAGAATCTGGGATTCTAGACGAAAATAATTTTGATAATACTGAATACTTGATCAAAACGTTTCTTCAATTTAAAACATGTTTATAAATTTATATTAGAATCATTATATTCTCTCACTCACCCACTCACTCATTCACATTCGCTATCCAACTACCTATCTATCTATATATTTATAAGTATCCATATAAAGGAACATATAGATAAATTACATATTTAAAGATTCATGCCTTTGCATGTTCACAACAGATGTCTGGTGATTATTGCTGGAGATTTAGTGCAATCCAGTCTCCACAGTACTCAAGCACCCTCCTCAGTACAAGATTCCAGATGGTTTTAGCAGTGCTGTCGTCTGGATGGTTTCGATTCTCTCTTTGATCTCTATTTCACTTTCTTCCAGTTCTACCCTGTGGTCCGTTCGAATCAGCGAAGACTCGAAATGACATAAAATATACGAATGGATGACAATTATCGGTATTTATTTTGTAACTCCAAAATACAAAACACAACTGAAAGCTTTCTTTCCATATGGTTATTGCCAAACATGCCTGTGTATCTCGTTCTTTATCGCAGACATCAGGGCGTACTTCTGACCCGAATCCTCTTAGGGCAGTTTGGAGATGCCATCAACATTTTTGAGAATTCTACCGGCCCCGTTTACCCTTGCACTGTAAACGGGGTCGGTAGAATTCTCTGATGACATAATTAAGTAATTTTGCAATTGCATTGTACTTATAAAATATCAAAAACATGTTGCGCAGCATTTTCTTGTTAATGTTCAATATTTAATGAATATTAAACTAATCTAAAGGTAAAATTAAGTAAAGATACAATTTATCAAGTTTAACATAACATAAAATTCTATTTCTACTAAGTTATGTCACCAGACGTCACTAATGACGTAAGCGTTACATACGACACGTGCACATTGATAATTATATGTGTGTATTCTCACGAATGCAAAATACGACCTTTTTTTCATGTCAGTTGAGGCCCCAAATACCTTGATCACTCGGTCTTTTGCAAAGACAAAAGGGCGTCCTGAGGAGATAATGGGGAGGTGCTATTGTGGGGGAAGAATCTTGGTCACCAGTGTAATATTGTTTGTAGAACTCGTTCGTGTCCTGAGACGGTGGCTGGTATTTATTTTGTATACTCACGGATGAAAATACGACACAAAGAAGGAATCACTAAACAATTGCAACCTCACAATACTTACTAAATATTTACTAAGCTTTGCATTGTTCGACACAATAACAAACGGGAAGAAATAAGTATAGGAAGATTGTGCCGCGCCAATCTTCCAAATTAAAAAAAAAAGAAAACAGTTTTCGAAACCCTGGCTTTTATCCGGGTTCGAACACCGACCACTGGTCTCGGTTAAAAATACCCTCTCAACCTATCAAGTAAGCCAGACAATGCCACTTTTCTCTTTATTCAAAAAGATTTCGCTTGAACCTGTTTTGTTGACTTCTGCGGATTTCCAACCGGCACCAGTAATCGGTGTTCGAATCTAGCTAAAATATACGATTTTGAATGATGATTTTCAAGGCAGGCCTTCCCCCAGGCGGAAGATTGGAGCAACACAATCTCCGTATTTCGTTTCACTCATCACCAATTCGTCTTTTTACCGAAACAAGCTAGGCTTAGTAAATGTCAGGAGGTTCCATTTTGTCTTGCACAAAACCGACCATGTTATTCGTCATTCAAAACGATATGCTGAAAAATGCTATGTTAATCATAGCATGATTTTATCGGAAGAAATATTTCGCTTTCATCAAAACTTACTCTTGACTGCTGACTTTGCTGTACTTCCAGAAACCAACAAATTCATTTGACGTAGTGGAAAGAAGAAATGTAAAAGGAAAAAAATGTCTTGCTCATTGCTGCCTGTCATGCGTCTCATGTTTTGCAAATGGCGACTGCTGCCTTGTCGTCTGCATTCACTTACTGTTTTAACCTTTGTCGTCAACCGCCAAACAATTTTTTTCTTGTTCATCTGTCTGTCTTTTTTTTCTTCTCATTTTTTTATCAACTCTGCCATCTATATAACTGCATTAACGACGTCCTTTCATCTGCCGGTGTTCTCGATTGCCAGGAGTTCCTTTTAGATGCAACAAGATTTTTCTTTGCTGCCAAGATTTTTTCATTGATGATCAACGGATCCAATTATCTGTGTCAATGATTCCCAGCAGATGTCTTTGATAGCCCTACCTTAGTAGCATCAGTATAGATGATGATGATAATAATAGGAAGAAGAAGAAGAAGAAGAAGAAGGAGAAGAAGAATGAAAGAGAGGAGAAGAATGAAAGAAAGAAAGAGAGAAGAATAAAAGAAAGAGAGAAGAATGAAAGAGAGGAGACGAAGAATGGAAGAAGAACGAAAGAGAAAGAGAGAAGAAGAAGAGGAAGAAGAAAAAGAAGAATAAAAGAGAGGAGAAGAATGAATGAAAGAAAGAAAGAAAGAAAGAGGGAAGAATGAAAGAAAGAGAGAAGAATGAAAGAGAGGAAACGAAGAATGGAAGAAGAACGAAAGAGAAAGAGAGAAGAAGAAGAAGAAGAAGAAGAAGAAGAGAAGAAGAAGAAGAAGAAGAAGAAGAAGAAGAAGGAGAAGAAGAAGAAAGAATGAAAGAAAGGGCAGAAGGTGGAAGAGAGAAAAGTGAAGGCAGATAGAAGAAACGTCATTATTCTCACTAGGAAATTGTTTACTCAATAAATCTGTCCCTGACTTCTAGACTTCTAGACTTCTAGACAAGGTTCTGACAAATCTAATACAGCATATCTGTTAACGTAATACAGGTTTACCCCATTATCCGAAAGTAAAGTGTTACTATGAAACATTTCGTAAGCCATAATGTCGTAAAGCAAAGAAGCAATTACCATTAATTTATATGGGGAACATCTTTGAGCATTCCCAGACATACTGGGCAATGTTTTGTCTCCATTTTAAACTGAACTGAACTTAAATGTCAGCATCTTGCATGTTTCCCCATGTTAGTCCAACTATTTGTCAGCATCTTGCATGTTCCCCATGTTAGTCCAACTGTTTGAAGGTCTTCTTTGTGTCCAACTACCTTTATGCATCTCCCTGTTATGTTATCAGTGAGCCGTTTCTGCTCACTTCTTCTAAGTATTTATTCATTTGTAATTCTATCTCTATGCGATGTTGATAATTCTTCTGAGGTACCTTTGCTGGAAGAAATGATGCCTTTTCATCATCTTTGTTGTCATATTCCGTGTTTTACTTGCATAGATGGCCGTGGGGATGACATTGCTGCATGTTTTACTTTCATAATTAGCTGTGGGGATGAACATGCTGTATGTTTAACTTGCATAGATGGCTGTTGGGATGACATTGCTACATGTTTCATTTGCAAAGATGACAGTGTGGATAACAATGCTACATGTTTAACTTGCATAGATGGCCGTGGGGATGACATTGCTACATGTTTCATTTGCAAAGATGGCCGTGTGGATAACAATGCTACATATTTCATTTGCAAACGTGGCCGTGAGGATAACAATGCTACATGTTTCACTTGCGAAGATGGCCGTGGGGATAACAATGCTACATGTTTCACTTGCAAAGATGGCTGTGGGATAACAATGCTACATGTTTCACTTGCAAATATGGCTGTGGGGGATAACAATGCTACATGTTTCACTTGCAAAGATGGCTGTCGGGATAACAATGCTACACGTTTCACTTGCAAAGATGGCAGTGGGGATAACAATGCTACATGTTTAATTTTGGAAAGATGGTTGTGGGGATACCAATGCTACATGTTTCATTTGCAAATATAGCTGGTGGGTTAACAGTACTACATGCTTCATTTTCAAAGATAGCTGTGGCGATTAAAAAGTCAGAATCAGAATAGAAACCAAACCTGATGCTTAAGCGTAGATTCCTCAATGAGACTCCGTTTCCTCATAGCCCCCCCCCCCCGCAACATTCCTTCCTCTCACAATTCTTTATTCGCTTAAATAAAGAGTCAGTGTTTTCTTTTTAGTTAAAACTTTTCCCCGACTTGGGATGGCAATTGTTGCCTGGAGCCTGGAGAATGCTCAAAAGTTTGTCCATTTAAATAATGGACAAATTCAATATTACTTTGGTGATTACGTGGAAATGATCAAATTACTCAGCTAAGTAAATGTAGAACTTTCTTTTTTTTTCTCGATCTTTTTCTCTTTTTTTGTCAAGACACAAACTTGCCCGAAGTAACGCCTAAGTGGTCAATTTATTTTGCGCTTTTTTAATTTCCTAAACAACGGGTCTGGTTAGTCACTCAATAGAAACCGTCAGGTGACCAACGTCTTCAAGCGGCATGCCGTGTTGGGGGTGATCAATTAAAAAAAATGGGAAAAGTGTTGATCAATGAATAAGTTACTTCTCTTGCCTCTTGTTGGGTTGTGATCGCTAAAAACGTCAGAATTTTTTAAAAAACGCGTACGCTGCCAGACACAAATTAGGGACCAATTTAGCATAAATTTCCATTGTAAATTGAACCCCCACTAAAAACTTATTTTCAGGAGGAATTTTCCAAAAGCAAAAACGACCGTTTTTAAGACATAATAAGCCCTCTAGCACCATTGGTGCGGCCTGTACGTGCGATGCATACATAGATAACCAGCCAGACTTAATGAAAACTGACGAAACGTATGTTGACAGTTTTGGTTGACGGTTATGTGTGCACGCATGTGTGTTCAAGTGTGTGTGCGAGTATGTGTGTATGAGTTTGTGTGTGTGCCTGTGTGAGGGTGTATATGTGATTGTAAGTGTGTATGTAAGTTGTGTGTATGTACGCTTGTGCATGTGTGAGTGTGTATGTAAGTGTGTGTGGCTCAGTATAGGCGTGTGAGTGTGCGCATGAGTATGTGAGTTTGAGTGTGAATGTGTCGGTGGGTGTATGTATGCGTGTCTGCGTTTGTGCATGGGAATGGTTGTGTGATTACGTGTAAATGTGTATTTGCGTGTGTTTATGTGTGAATGTATATGTGAGTGTGTGCGACTGCGCATGTATGTGTGAGTGTATGTGTGTGTAAGATATGTATTTGAGTGGGTATGTGTGTTAGTGAGTGAGTATAGAATAGAAGGGTTATTTTCCTGGGCAAAGAAGTCAGCCGGTAATTTTGCTGCATGACACCCCTGTCCTCGTGTTGCAAATGCGCCTTCAGACTGTCATTTGTTTCGCTCAATGCAACAATGCTAGTCTGGTCAGCGCTTCCAACAATTTCAAATTCCATGAAATATTAACAGAATCAAAATCGGAATCTTTCTTTTATAATGGAATACACGGTTTAGCTGAAACGACATAGAAAGCCAAGGAAAATATTTTGATGTCTGAATAATGATGCTATGAATTCCTATAAATAAAAACATTGTAAAACAGAAATGTTGAAAACTTTTGAATCAATCTAATGACTCTCCAAAGAGATTTAAATTCTTGGTTTCCATATATCAGCAAGTCTGCGTCTGGACAGATCCAATTTAACGGAGAAGTAGTTTCGAAGGCTTCAAGTCCAATAAATTTTATTGACAACCTGTATTGATGAAATTGCAACAAGAAAAAGAGGAAAGCAAGCAAGAAAGAAAGGAAGAAAGATAGAAAGAAAGAGAGAAAGAAAAGGAATGATTTAAGTAAAAAAGAAAGTACGAAGAAAAAGGAAGAGAAAGAAGAAAAATGAAGAGAGAAAAGAGAGAAGTAGAAAGAGAGAGGAGAAGAAGATTGTGGTTTTGCCTTATTTTCTTTTTTTACTTTGGAAAGAGAAATAGAAGTGCGAACTGAACGTGTCGAGAATTTGAAGAAAATGATGGACACATATTTTCAGACTATTATTTTTATCATAGTTATTTCTAACACAACGTTTTGGTCGATATATTCTTTTGGTTTTTTCATCACTGTGCGTTGGTCTCAACATCACAGTTAACTCTATAAGTATAGTGACTCATCCCAGCATTCCATGCAATGAGGAAGGCCGAAGAATGTATCAGCTAAAATGTAGTGATAATACCAACAAGGATAAAGATATTAGTCTGAACAACACATGGAATAATGATAAGGACTCATCCCAGCATTCCATACAATGAGGAAGGCCGAAGATGGTCATAGCTAAAACATAGTGATGAAACTAACGAAGATGGGGATAATAGTCCAAATAACTTGTGAAGTAATGATAAGAACTCATTTAAGATTTTCAGACAATGTGGAAGGCCAAAGAATGTATCTGCTGAAATGTAGTGATAACATAGGTTAATGATAATGATTCATCTAAGAATTTCTTGCAGTAAAAGAAACTGAAGAAACGTAGTGATGAATCCCAAACGAATATGAATCCCTATTATTATTGTATTACTAGTTTTGCTGTTTCTCATTATTTCATCACAACACTCCGGGTCGATACACTCTTCAACCGCTACAGCGTGAGATTGGAATAAAAATAATGATTTCTGACGAGAAGCTACTTGTCTCCCGTAAATTAGAAAATGACAACATTGACTGACTCTAAATTAAATTTAGTAGTCACCAGAGGTCAACAC
>VCCN01006196.1:7173797-7184679 GCA_006491835.1 Architeuthis dux
TAGAGAGAGACAGTCAGAGAGAGAAAGAGGGAGTGGGACTGTGAAAAAGAAAGGAAGCTGATTTGCATTTAGCTTTCAGAGAACAGATAGACAGGGTAGCGCATGTCTAACATCAACCCCCACTAACACCCCCATAGTAGAACCGTAAATTGCACTCACCACTCTTTACTGCTGCTGTCCGATCTGGTTCCATGCTCAACGGATGATACATATTTATTTGCTCGAAGCTTGGATGAGGTTATCTGGCATTAAGCGCGAAAAGACTGACTGCAATGTCCGTAGGTGTCGGTAGAGGGACGAGGTGATATCTGGAACCCCAGCCACTCGGCAGGAATGAACAAATGATTGATGCTTAATGTCACGAGAAAAGAGTAAGTTATGACCAACGAAAACGAATGAGAATCGACTTAAAATATATCTGCTCGTGTACATGACCGGCTTAGAGCACCAAGTGTTACGTGACGCCCGTCATGTGTCTGACTGAGACAGTAGGGCTTTCCAAATACAAATGGGAAAATGAATAGATTTAACAGAACAAAAACAATGAGAATAAATTAGATCTGAAACGCTGATGCTGTGCCGGAACTATTTCTGATTATTGCAATAAACCTTTTATACCTATATATTTATTTTCACGCTGTAAAACATAAATAAATGACAGAGGTAGATAAATAAGATAATACTATACATTAAAAAGCAATGTTCAGATTGCACGGGGCAACAGGTACCCGAGGGCAGGCCACGCCCTTGTACACCGAGTAATAATAGTGTGGAGTCAGAGACCGGAATTTTACACTTTCGTTCAACCCGAGGGAGTAAAAGCAAACACTATGTTAAAATCATTCTACGAACCCTACTCATCATTTATTAGGTGTAGGTCACTCTCTCTAGGGGTGCAGAGGTCACGTAGGTGTCATTAAGTACATGTTAGCCATATAATATATAATATCTACATATCTTTGCGTAATACTCATAAATACTTTGTGTCAATGATCTCCATGTGACTCTTACTTTATTTCTGAATATGCCTGCATGCCTTTGTATCTACAAGTCAACCGATATATTTCATACAACCACAGAAAACTTGTCTAGGATGGATAAGGAAAGAGTAATAGGCATTTTAAGGATTTGGCGGCCATTTTTGACGCCATCTTGCAAAAAGACTTTGGTAGACTTTTAGTATGTTATTTAGCACACCAGATACTACACAAACCGTCGATAAACCTTTTGTTGTAATTGGGGGGGGTATACGTGCACTCGACTGTACATATATTTGCATAATATTCATAAATACTTTGTGCCAATGATCTTAGGCGTTCCTTATGTATCTTACTTTATTTCTGAATATGACTGCATCATGTTTTCATCCCGTTTTAAAATCTACAAGTCATCCTATATATTCCATATCTGGTCATGATTTACAATTTTGTATCATTTTGGGTGATATTTCCTGTTTTATACCAAATCGTTATAACAAATCTCATGTATTTTAGACAGAGGTCTTTCTTTGAAGAGATGCAGAGGTCACACATATAACAAGCGAAGGAAGGGAAAGAGACATAACAAGTATACAAAAGGAAAACAGGGGGTAATCTGTCGAAAGAATGAGGCGTAATGATAACCAGTTGATGGCTAATGATTGCTGCAGTCAGAAAAACGTGAAACGTTTGTCAAAACAAAATTATGAATAAATCTGAGATATTTACCTAGTTTAGCTTCATTCGGTTTAAGGCCAAATCAGGGCGAATATAGGAATAGAAAGACCGTGTTGCACCAATTCACCAAGTGGGGAGAGCCTTTTAACACTATGACTGTTGTGGACGTTTAGCTTCATTCGATGATTCAAGGCCAAATCAGGGGGAATATTATCAAACCCTACAGCATTAAAACTCTGTTGCCAATTTTTGAAGGGGTTTCTCATTTGTGTTTCATATTTTTGGTAACAGTATTGTGCTGTAGAGTTTGATCATAAATAAAAAGATTTGGTCATAAATAAAATAAGAAGACTGTGTTGCGCCAATCCACCAAGTGGGGAGAGCCTTGTAACACTATGACTAGTGTGGACGGTCGGTCGAGAGAAGGGTTGACATAGTAGGTTTGATATGGGAACCCAGAAAGTCATCTTAATAGTTTGGATTTTACAATATAAAATATACATTAAGTATCTTGGGAGTTTTGTATGAAGACGAGAAAATGCATTTTATTTCGCAAAAATAAAGTCTCCTTTAGGGTTAAAAGCGTAAACTGACTTATGCATAAAAAACAGAAATACGAAAACGATGTATGAAACCCAGGGTTGTTTTGGATAAACAAACTCATTAAACTTGAGCTTAGGCCGGAAGACGCTAGTGACAGGTAACTGTTTATGGCAATTCCTTATCTGATCTTCAGAAACATTTGATTGAAATTGATTTTACAATTCTGCTGGCACCGAGAAATTGAGGATTTGATTATTTTAGCCAAGGTTACTGATTAACATGGCTGGCCGGGAAAACGTCTGTTTTCCATCGGAAGAGACATAGGGTCTTGTCCCATGAGTTATTAACGGAATCTTGTTTACGTTATGAAAGGGTAAATTCTGCTGGCCCCGAGAAATTAAGGATTTGATTATTTTAGCTAGGGGTTACTGATTAACGAGAATGGTCGGAAAAAACGTCTGTTTTCCCTTTGAAGAGACGTAGACTATTGTTCAATAATTTATTAACGAAATTCTATTTACGCTTGGAAGTGATGTTTATAGAAAAAGACGTTGGCGCAAGGGAATTTAGACAGAGGCCACTGATTGGCCGGGGTGGATAATGAGATGACGTAGCAAATAAATCCAACCTAATTGAGTAATTGGTCCAATCAGAACACGTAGAAACTAAAGGGGTTGGTCTAAAAGTGACCAGCCAAATACGGAAGACTTCGTGGGAGGTGATTTACTGGGGCTTGGAACTCATTAATTATAAACCCCGGCGACACCACCCTTAAGACCTATGAATATAAGCAGCTAGTCTTTTACCATTAACCGGTAGCTTCCCCGGGGAATGTGAGATACACATCACAGTTTAAAACTGAAGACCGACAAGGGGACTTTGCGGACGACCAGAAGTTAAACTCCGAATTCGAACAGAACCCGACTTAGACGAAACCTGAGAAGCAGGCCAGTCTGAAGACTAAGAATAAACTTGGCTAATGCTTCTTGACTGAAGGTCTGACACCGCTGTTCTCTGACAGTACCAACCCCGCTTCCCTTTGACACTACAGGTTCTTCGTGTCTTACGACTGTAATTAAGAAAGTGGGAAAGGGTTAATAAGACGCTGACGAAATAAAAACGCAACATTTCTGCTATATTTTGAAACCAGCATTTTTCTTCATTCCAACTTGGTATTGGTGTGGCGAAATCCTTCTTTGTGACAGGCCCTCATCTGGTCAGACGTTTCAAACAACTCCACCGTAAAACTTCTTCAGATCTTAAAAGCACAAATTGGGTGGAAAAGGCGATTGGTGGGGTGAGACCAACCCGGCCACGTAGAGGGTGGATCGTCGTTGCTTTCCTGCCTTGAAAATCACTTTACGAGAGATACAGGTTTCCCCCGTTATCCGAAAGTAGAGCATTCCTATGAAAACATTTCGTAAGCCGAAATGGCGTAAACCGAAGAAGCAATTACCATTAATCTATATGGGAAAAATGTTTTGATACCTGTAATTCATCTTAAATGCTCCAGTTTGAATCTTCCGGTTTCCAGTTCAATGCTCTACGATAGAGCATCTTTGTAATGTTTATGTTGGAAAACAAACTAGTCGGAGTTCGAGCCTAGGTAAAAAAAAAAGCATTTCGAATCTTGATTTTCAAGTTAGACAGGCAGACCCTCCCCACTGGGGAGATTGATGCAACACAATCTTTTTACTTTCTTTTTCTCAATTTGGCCTTGTACCTTACTTAACAAAGCTTAGAAAATATGAATACCTTTTATCTATTCAACTTTACTAAACTAAGCTTTGTAAATATCTTTTAGAGTATATCTCGTCGTGGCTAAGATAGTTGTTTATCCCGTGGATGGCACCAGTGTTCAGAGTTTGAATCCAGGTATCCCGTGCTTTTAGAAAGTTCATTTTACGCCACTTTTTTGTTTTTTACGAAAAAAGGTGAAAAGTGAAAATAGGGTTCAGCATTTGTTTTGCAGCGTGCTGTTTGAGAGGAAGCACGCACCCACTTCATCCGGCGTCTCCTGTACCTCCCACCCAACCTCCAACGACTTAGCGTAACATACCACCATCACCATGTTTTGGGTTTAGGAGGAACGCTCAACGCTGTATTCTATTTGAGTTTAGCCATTTACTAGGGGAAACCTTTTGAAAATCTGAATTATATCAATTTTCTTTATCAACAGTAAATGTCGTCTTAGTCCTCTTCAAAGCAACCCACTTGGGACCTCACACACTTATCTCAGCGTCCGTTCCACTCTTCAGAACAGACTGAAAAGTCCTCTTTCGGGAACGCCATCAGCTACAACTTTACGTTCTCCTTAATCTCGTTCACGGTCTGAAATCTCTTTGGGAAGACCAGAGCTCACATGAGCCAAACCTGGACAGTAGGGTAGTTGTCAGACCTGGGTGATGCGATGTTTTACAAAAAAGAACTGCACAATATGTGAAGAGTGGTCAGGCTCGGTCATCGCGAATGCGACGGTCACACAGAACACAAGCTCACCCAATGGCGCCTCACTGCCATTGAGTAACCCCACTGGAGAGTATCTGTTCACGCACGCACAGTAATATCCCCTCTGATTGGTTGCCAAGTTACACCAAGGCAGTGCAACCCGTTCTGGAGATATTTAGAATGGTTGGATACCTTCCAGACAGACCTCGTATATATCGTTACGAATAGGATGTTTTTTCTTGTGGCATAACAAGAAGAATGGTCACTTTCAAGTTTAGTTATGAGCTTATGCATTGCTACTCTTCGGCGCTTCTGCCTATATAAGAAGATGTACATACGGATATAAGTGTAAGCGTATTAGGATTTACGAGACAGTAAGCTGATATATGCATCGGATTAATGCAAATGTACCCAGTGCCATCTTTTGTGTAATATCAGGGAAATCTGAGAAGTGTCTTTGACATGTACTTAGCTATTTTCTATTAGCTTTACTCCATCCTATTATTGTCAACCGTAGTTCTTAATTCACAGGCCTTAGAGAAAATACAGAAGCTAGGAAAATGGGTTTTACAAAAACTTATGGAAATGAACATCGGTCATCGTTTACATGTCTGTCTTTCTCTTTTTGTCTGTCTGTCTGTCTGTCTGCTTGATACAGTAAAACGTTATTTCTAGACAAGATCCTCGCTGGCCATGAACAATGGATTTATTACAAGATAATGGATTACATCCGGTGATTTTGCTGCGTGAAAACGCCTGCCTTCGTGCAGTAAATACGACAAAGCAAATGATCACGATGCTGGGAGCGGCAGTTCTTCTACATATAATGTAGTCTCCTAAACTATCACTTTCAGTCTATCACTTGTTAAGCTCCACGCAGAATTCTTTGTTTGGTCAGCAGTTCCAAGAAGTTCAAGATATCAAAAGATTTCTCGAAGATTTCATGGGATCAAAACCGGAATCAATTTTTTTTATGCAAGGGGCGGATCCAGGGGTTCTTCTGGAAGTCCCTCAGAATTTTTCTGAAAATTTGTATTTATACTGTTTTCTGAGCGTCTTTTTCGAGTTTTAAATCTTTTCGTCCCAACACATGACAACCTTGAAGACCCTCAGAATTTTTCAGAAAACTTTTATTTATACTGTTTTCTGAGCGTCTTCAGAGTTTTAAATATTTTCGTCTCAACACATGACAACCTTGAAGATCCTCAGAGTTTTTCCGAAAACTTTTATTTATCTTAATGTCAGTAGCTGATATGCCCAGAAACGCAATTTTACCCAATTTGGGAAGACGGTCAGCACAATAGGCTGAATCCGCCCCTGGATGGTATGCACAATTTAGCTGAAAGGTGGTGTAAGTTCCTAGAAAGCTAGTGAAAATACTTTAATGACTGAATATTGATGCTATGAATTTATATAAATAATAGATTTTGTCAAGAAATTCTGGAAACCTTTGAATCAATTAATACTAAAACCTTAAATAGATTTGCCTGTAAGTGGATATATTTTTTGCAGCCTTAACGTATTTGAATGTAGGCATATTGATGGCTATGTGAGTAACTGTGTGTGTCTGCCGGGACTTTTGCACTCCTGTCCGCGTGAGGGTATATCTACGCAAACCTCTGTATCGATATACTTCAACGCATGTAGTATGACAGCTTGCGTCTCTGTCTAGGTACGCATGCGCAAACTTATCGTCTGCTGCAATACTTATTTATGCCTGTTAGTGCACAAAAACAGATTAAAGAGAAGAAGTGTAGAAAAATATTTAAAAGTTGTGTCAGGGAAACGAAAAAAAAAGAAAAAAACGTAAACTAGAAATGAAAAAGTGATTGAAGGAAAAACGGGTGTGGGGGTGGGGGAGCGAGGAAGAAGCAGTAAAAAAAACAACAACAAAAAGAATAATAATCAGAGTAAATTTTTGAAGGAGAAGAAAAAAGAAAACCCCAAAAAACAAAATGGCTGAACGAAAGAAAGAAAACAGATTGAAGGCAGTGAAGCAAACCTTTTTTGTTCTTCTTCTTGCCGTCAAGTGACAAGAAGTGATAGACAATCTGGTGTTCAGGGCTTATCTCAAGCGACATTCGATAGTCACGTGACACGTCCAGACGTGTGCGAATGGCTTAGCTCTCTCTATCGACCCCATCAATGACACACGCACACATATACTAGCGTATCGTACAAAACACACATGACAAGTAAACCCATACAAAAGCATACAGCTACATACAAACTCATATGCGTTCACATTCTCCACTAAAACAACGCAAGCATGTGTTTTTTTTAATCCTCAGCGTCTATTGACTCAGTTCTCGGAACAAGGATATGTTGTAAGATTCCTGTCTATCTACTGTTACTTACCGAATAGCAAAGAAAGATATCTATCTTTTTTTCCTTTGTGTGCATATTTCAGATAGTGGAAAGATATGACTTGCAAACCGAGAAGAGGTCCTTTTAGTGCCTCAGAATGTTCTGGATAAAAGACTAAAAGCACTTTCATCTCAGCGTCAAAGAGAAATTCCTTCCTTGTATCTAAATCCAAAATGTCTTTATCCATTTTTTTTATTGTTGCGATTAATATCATTGACAATATCAACTTGAAAGATCTATAAGCATAACTATTCATCTAAAACTTGATTTTAAATTTTAACGGTAAATATATGCATACAATATGTTAAAGAATTGTTGCTTTAAGCTCCGAAATAAAATGTTCTTATTCAATGACTTAATTCGACTAGTGTCCTCATTTTCGACCGATTCACTCTCCGACTCTCCTAGTAGAAAACTAAAGTTCTGAGATGAATGCTGTTATTATTCCACGAATTGATCGGACTAGTATCCTCTTCTTTGTTGTTTAGATCACTACGTTTTAGCTGATGCGTTCTTCAGACTTACTTGTATTGTTTGAGTTCTCAGATTGTCTTTATTCGTTATTAGCTGAGTACAGCTCAAGACTAGGAGCGACCAAATGGGGAAGTAAGATTGTGCCGTACCAATCTTCCAAGTAAGAAGGACTTGCGCGTCAAGAAAATCAGCATTTAAAATCGTGTTCTCGTCTGATCGCCGGAGTTGAACATGATATAGGTGATCACTTAGGAACACAGCTTATGGCTTTGTGGTAGACTAAGTATATCTTAGTAAATAAAGAAAACACTAGTTCTCGTCTGATCAATGAACGTTGAACCTGATCATTACTTAGATGGGTAACCACTTGGGAACACCAGGTACAGTAAGCTACTTGAGGCCTTCTGCCAGACTAAGTAAATAAAGAAAACACTAGTTCTCGTCTGGTCACCGAAGTTAAGCAACGTTGAACCTGGTCAGCTTTTAGATGGGTAACCACTTAGGAATACCAGGTACTGTAAGCAACTTGAGGCCTTATGTCAGACTAAAGCTTAGTAAATAAAGAAGACATTAGTTCTCGTTTGATTACTGAAGTTAAGCACCGTTAAATCTGATCAGTACTTAGATGGGTAACCACTTAGGAACACCGGGTATTGTAAGCAACTTAAGGCCCGTTATCAGAATAAGTAAAGATAAATAGATAAAGAAAACAGTGGTTCTCGTCTGATCATCGAATTTAAGCAGTGTCAAGCCTGGTCAATACTTAGATGGGTAACCACTTAGGAATACCAAGTATTGCGAGCAATTTAAGGCTTCGTGTCCAATTTTCTTTTCGAAATTCACACGTACGTCTTTCCGTTGGTTTCAAATTTATATCTTTTACTGTATCTAATTTGAGTCAGTTCCGAATGGTTTCCCGTGGTTCGAATCTACGCCTTATTAAAAAGGAAGTCGGCAGCTAATGATATTAAAGTAATACAATTATGATCTACTGATTCGATTAGTTCTGATAGAAAGACTTTTTATGTATATCTTCGTGTCTTTTGTATTTCGTTCATCAGTCGTCAGATCTTTGTGCTTAATATCAATGCAAACATAAAACTAGAATGACAAAGAGAAACGTCACAATGTGTTTTGCCGGAGTCATAGCACATGCGCACTGAGTAGATACGCCTCCATTGTATGTGTATAGGTGAGCATACATGAGATTGTAAACGTTTCATAGAATATACTGTGCTTTATGTGAAGCTTTGGAATTACTCTGTTTTACAAAAACGTCGCTACATCAAGACGACGACACGCAGAAAGTATATTTATAAAGAAGATT
This sequence comes from Architeuthis dux, assembly GCA_006491835.1. Taxonomy (NCBI): domain Eukaryota; kingdom Metazoa; phylum Mollusca; class Cephalopoda; order Oegopsida; family Architeuthidae; genus Architeuthis; species Architeuthis dux. Next base: position 7,182,612 of record VCCN01006196.1, read on the forward strand.
TTGTATAGGCTCATGGGGCCTCTACACAACCCCTTGTTGACAGTACCCAGTTTTTTTACATTCTTTTTTTTCTTCATTTAGGTGTATACGTCTTTCTCTTTCTTTAATGTAACAATGGATAAACGACATTCAGAATAATAGTATGATAATTATAAAGACATTTCTAGTAGGAACATATATTTTCTCGGCTGCCTATAAAGACATTTTTAGTAGGAACATATGTTACTACTAAATATGTCACACACACACACACACACACATACACATATATATATATATGTGTGTGTGTGTGACGCATAATTGTAACTGAGTACTATATATATATATATAGAGAGAGAGAGAGAGAGCGAAATTTAATCGTTCTGTGTGTGTGTGTGTGTGGTATTGGCAACCATGTCACCGTTTAACAATGGTTAGCAAATTTTCTTGCAGATTATTACAACTGCTGTGAGTTCGATTCCAACTTAGCACCCCATTCTTGTGGCCCTATGTTAAACTAATCTAAGGTCAATAAATAACTATTATGGGCGCCTACAATATCATTATGCTAAGAAACACCCTGTCGCAGACCAATTTGCCAATACAATGAGTTTGATTCTAACCGTGTGGTCAGCTACTACGACCTTGTGTCGTAAAAGGCTAAGCTCATTATATAACCAAGAGCAATGATTAGGAAGTTAGTCTTCCTATTACTACTGCAGTGAGTTCGTTCCTTATTGGGTCTCCTTCTCTTGTGGCCTCTTTATGGAGTAATGGTTAACAAGCTAGTCTCGCAGACCATTTCGCTAGTGCAATTAGTTTGATCTTCCCTGGGTGGCCTTATGTCAGACTAGTCTAAGCTTAGTAAATAACCGATCGTCCACCCGTAGAGTATTGGTAAGCTACACTTAGAGACCATGACCACTGAAGTGAGACAATTACTCACTGTGTGTTCAGCACATGTGGCCTTGCGCCAGACTAAACTCACAGTGAGTGAGTGGGTTCTTCACTGGGTGCCTCACACATATGTTTTTGTGTCAAACTAAGCTAAGCGTCTTAATAAATGTACCACGCCTTAAAGCAATAGTTAGCAGTAGTCACACGGACACTAAAACTGGGGTGATTTGGATACTCACTGTGTGCCCCAACATTTTGGCCTTGTGTCTGGCAAGCTAAACTAACTAAATACGTATGGGAACCTCGCCGTGGAGCATTGTTTGGCAAGTCGTCTCGCAGACGCTCACAACTGGAATGAGTCAGATTCTCAATGTGTCATCAACGCCAGTGGCCTTGTGCCTGACAAGCTAAGCCTACAAAATACGTATGGGAACCTCGCCGTGGAGCAATGTTTGGCAAGTAGTCTCGCAGACTCTTACTACTGGAGAGATGTAAATACTCACCAAATGTTCACACCCGAGGCCTTGTGCCAAACTAGCTAAACAAACTAAATAGGTATGGCGATCTGTGGAGCAATGTTTAACAAGTAGCCTTGCAGACGCTTACTACTGGGGATAATTAGATACTCAATGTGTGCTCAACCATTCCGGCCTTGTCCCAGACTAAACACAATTCTGTAAATGTCTATTGGTGTGTGTTTACTCTCTTCACTGTTGTTCTCTTGTAATATCCACTTTCCTTCCGGGAATCTTTCCTTTGCAACGATTGGCCCACATGTTTACACTGGAACAACGAGAAGGGTCTTATACATTTATGATGCGTCATCTACCTGAACCTAAGATTAGTCTGCGAATAGCATTCTCAGCGAACGTCCGCATAGGCAAAAATGGACATTGGTAAACAGAGGCGAAGAAGATGTTTATGAAATCTCTGCCCACTCTGGCGAAATAATGAGGCAAACAAACTGAATCTTGACAAACAAGAGAACTCTTAGGGACGAATCAATATATTACGTCTATTAGGCGCAGAGAAAGGTGTACTAGTCTATGTTTAAAAACGTTACGAACTATGTATATGTGTCTTTGCTTAAAGAAAGGTATTGCTGTAACCGTGTTTACATTAAAGTAAGAGGCATATGAAAGGTATATTCATTTCTGAAAAGTCAATTGTCTACTTATATAATGAACAATGT
>VCCN01006196.1:7228211-7239260 GCA_006491835.1 Architeuthis dux
CAACTTCATATTTCCATTTTCCTGGAACGGTTTTATCTTTCTCTGGAAAGAACTGCTCTGCGTGCATGTTAATGTCTTTCAGAGAATTGAATTTTTGTCATTAACATAATTCTGTAAAAAACGGAATAAATGGTAATCCGGGGCTGCAATCTCTGGAGAATACAGCAGACGAGTGAAAAATCTCTCGGTCAAGTGGTAGCAATTTTTGCCTGGTCACAAAGGAAAGGTGTGCTTTTGCGTTATCCTGATAGAATATTACACCCTTTCTCTTAACTAATCCGGGTAGGTTGCTGCTTTCATTTGATCTAATTGGGAGCAATATCTGTCATTTGGTTCTCGGAAGAAGCTCATAGTAGTAGTCTACCTTCATATCGCACCGTATACACAGCATCACCTGCTTTGGATAAAGACCAGACTTTGGTATGGTTAAGGGTGGTTCAATTCGCAGTAAAGCAGGGTTTCTCAACATTCTTTCTCTGTCGACCCCTCTGGGTTATTTTAAAAATCTATCACCCCTCCCCCCGCAGCTAAACCCCCGCCCCATTTGAGGTGATATTGCCCACGTTGAGAATGGCTGTTCTACATTATTGTATGCCTTTAGCCAAATTAATACTCACATCAAGTAGCTTGACCGTTCATCTTCCGATGTTGTATAGTGGGGTGAATGTTCTGGACTTGGATAGAAAGATACCGGATCATCTCTTATTGGAAAATTGGTGTTTTACCTGAAGTAATGATCTGTGAGACCTGCTTGTTAACTATTGACCGAAAGTGTGGTACCCTTAAAAGCACGGTAAAAGAAATTCTCGTTGTAATGTTTCTCGTTCTAACGGCACTATTTTATCTGAAGGAATAATCTGCGAGACAAGCTTGTTAACCATTTCCCGAAAGTGTGGTACTCTTAAAAGCACGGTAAAATAAACTCTTCTAACGGCACTATTTAATGACACACATGTTCTAACGGCACATTTTAAAAAATATTCTCGAAATACTGTTGTCAGAGATTTTCCCGAGTAAATTGAAAAGTAATTCATTTGGTTGCCATATTTTAAAATTTGCATGCCGTATTTTTCAATCCACTATCTATAACAGCCAATTTGTTATAACGGCATTCCCTGGGGTGCCGTAATAACGGAAGTCTACCATATTATAAGCTTTTAAAAGTTGTTTTTGTTTCATTTCCTTTCAGATTACCATTATGAGATTGGTGTGGTTAAGCATGTTGCTAATCGCGTGGATTAGCAATCAATCCGCGTTGTGCTGTTGGTGGCAGTTTGAGCCAGGGATGACGTGGCAATGGCAGTTAACGGGAAAACTGAATCTCTCCTACGATGTCGAAATGTACGACGTGGATTTATTTGACACAACGACCGAAGAATTGGATAACCTCAGAAAGTAAGTACAGGTATATTCAATTAAATTTTGGATGAGAACAGCGAGAAATTCAAGTGTCGTAATTTGTCCAGATTAAAAAGTATACACTTGTTCAGGGCTGAAGTATTCGTCATGCATGAGCTGTGCAAATTCGTGCACATACCCGGCAGTACCTTCGTGGTTTGTAGATCATTTTTGTGAACTCTTTACCCGTGACGGGTTAGACACAGAGTGAAGAGTTCACAAAAACTTACTAGCGGACACTTGAATTTCTCGCTGTTAAACAAAACCGATATATTAACATTTCCCTACCGTGATTTATACAGAAAGAAGAGACCAAGTGATTTCTAGGCGGCTCTCTTACCATCTGAGCTAAACTGACAAGTCTTATATATTTACGAATCGAGGTTAACCCATGAGAACCCAGACCCATTTCTACTTGAAGGAACATTATGTGGGATTCTGGGTAGGCAAATTGACACACAGTCACATGACTGCACCAGGATGTTCAGTAGATGTCACTTAGTACACTTCATGAAGTAAAATCAAGGATAAAATATAATTTTATATATGAGACTGAGCAGATCAATTAAATTGTATGTGACACCGGTGTCACAGTGGGTTCTTATGGGTTTTAAGGGAATGGCTAAAATCTTGCATATACAGGCAAAAATGGTTTCGTGTTTTGAATAGAGCCTGGTAGGATATCACAGAAGAGAAGAGAGCATATCTGATAAATTCGATACCTGAAAGAATGAATCTGTCAATGTCTGGTCAACCAAATTTGTGTGTGTGCGTACGCGTGCGCGCGCGCGCGTATGTGCATGCCTGTGCCTATGCATTTATGCTTGTATGTGTATCTGCATGTGTGCATATATGTGTGTATGTGTCTCTGTATTCGTGAGTGTGTATGTGCGTGTGGATGTATCTGTATGTGTGTATATGTATATAAATCGTACTTAAAATTAGTCTAACTTCTTTGGTAGAAACCTCCCATAATTCGTTATTATAGCAGGTTTCTGAGCGCTTAATAACAATGGTGTCTACCAAAGAAGTTAGACTAATTTTAAGTACGATTTTAAATTAAGACGTAAGGCTGCTGATAACGTAAACAAAGCATTTTGAATGAACACTACCACAAATGCGAACTGTTAAGCATTTGTTCAATAGGTTTAGGTCTGGAAATACGAATACCAATAATAAATCTCAAGGAGGCCTAAACCTGTTCTCAATGAGAATTATCGACAACAGTAGCCAACGACTCACGAACAACTGTTTAAGAATTTTATGGAGACTTTAGGACTTCAACAACGACCATATCACGTCATCTCAAAGCAATAGGAAAGGTAAAACATTTAGAAAAACGGGTCCCACATGAGCTAAATGAAATGCTCCATGACAGTTTCCAACCACCCCTACAACTCTCAGCTCACTGTGTCTAAGCTTAGAGAATTGAGATATGAAGTCTTCCAGTGTCCTTCATATTCACCTGACATTTTCCTACAGATTATCATCTTTTCAAGCATTTGGACATCATATCCGTAATAAAAGGTTCAATCATAAGGAAGCCATTATACATTTGTTCAGGGCTGGGGTAGTCGTCATTCACAAGCTTAGCTAATCCGTGCAAATACTCGGCAGTACCTTCGTGGTATGCGGACCCTTTTTCTCCATACATTTTACGCAGATATGCCGTTTTTTAAACCTTTGAAGCCATCATCAGTGTTGCCAATTTAGCGCGTTTCGCGCTAGATTTTGCGCGTTTCTTGTTTTGGCAGTGAAAAAAGCGCTAAATTAGCGCGTTTTCGCCTAAAACATTCTGGCAGTTTTTAGCCATTTTATGACCATTTTTGACCATTTCTAGCGACTTTTTGGTGTTTTTTGGCCATTTTTGGCTATTTAAAAAAATTTAGCGCTTTTTGGCAGTCAGACTAGCGCGAAAATATTTTTTGAGTTGGCAACACTGGCCATCATTCACCGTAATTACACTCATGTTCTAATTCGGGGTTTTCACACACAACACCACCTGTGTCCACTCAGTGAATTCGTGTGAGAACCGCAAGAAATTCAAGAGTCCGCGAGAAATTCAAGAGTCCGCTCGTAATTTGTCCGGATTAAAATAGGTTTCGGATCATCAGTTGCCAGGAAATCATTGGTATACATGCACTAAACAAAATTTAAAGATCCTATACCCTCTTACTAATGGAGATTTGGTAAGGCCGTAACCAAAATTCCTGCTGATAATATTGATGTCTGCTCAATTATCTCCCTTTGTTATTTGCTTGGAATCTTTGGTAAATAAATAATATTCTTTTGTCGCCAAAATTTGATTATTTCACTCGAGTATTAACGGATTGTAGATAAAACTTAGTTGATAATAATCGACTGTATGATAAATTATGTATACTGTTGATATTTCTTAAACCTGTATTTAATTATTCTGCATTTTATATAAGGTATATGTGAATGGGCTGTCCTGCGCAAGATGTCGATTACATGTATTTAGGTATACTAGCTAGTACATACAAATGAGACAGGCCGAACAATATATCGGCTGAAACAACAAAGATGAAGACAATAGACCGAATAATATATTGAATAAGGAAAACACTAAATTTCGGAACTGCAGTCTATGTTAGGAAGGCCGAGGAATGCATCAGCCGAAACTTTGTGTTAATAATAACAAAGATAAAGACAATAGTCCGAAAATAATTGAATAATTGAAAGAACTACATTTTGGAACTTCAGATCATGAAAGGAAGGACGAAGAATGTATTGGCCGAAATTTTAGTATACTGACAGCAAAGGTGAAGGTAATAGTCTGAAAAATATATGGAATAGCCAGAACTTATGGTTTGGGGGAAATAAACGTTGTATATGAGGTCTGCCAGTAAAGTATCCAGCCATTTAATATTAACGAAAAAATAGCCTACCTAGGGCAATGGCGCCTTAGTTCTCTTCAAGGTACTCCCCTTGGGATCTTACACACTTATCCCAGTGAAACTTCGACTTTTCAAAATGTTCTGCAAAATTTTTCTCAGTATGGCCATCAGCCACATCGTCGCGTTCTCCTTAATCTTGTCCGAGGTCTGAAATCTCCTCCCTTTCAATGGTGAAAGCGGTATGTCATAGGGAGCCAAATCTAGGCTGTTGGGGAGCGGACGAACCTTGGTAACGTGATGTTTTGCCAAAACACCCTGCACAAGACGTCATTGTAAATGAGACGGTCACTCAGTACACAAGCTCACTCAATGGCGTCTCACTGCCGACTGGCGTAAACACACGGGAAAGTGTCTGTCCGGGTATGCACAGTAAGGTTCCCTCTGATTGGTTACCAAGTAACATCAAAGCAAGGCAACCGGTTCTTGAGGTATTCAAAATGGCAGGATACCTTCCGGGCAGAATTTATAAATAGATAGAGAGATAGAGAGATAAATAGATAGATAGATAGATAGATATGAACAGACTGAGATAGATAGATAGATAGATAGATAGATAGACCACAAGTCATTATTTCAAGTCATTAAGCGGTAACTGCTCTGGGGCTTAATATCCTTATACGATTTCGAAACGCGGAAACCTAGTTCTATTTCGTAAGAAATAAGTGACAAGTTGGTTAGCCACTCACGTTCACTAAATGGTGTCGGCTGTTCGGTCGTAAAAGTCTGTAGCGCAATTAAAGTCTTGCTACACATTTCCCACTTGAACTCAACTCGAATTGGCCGCTGACAGCCCCGTTCAGCTCTGGAAGCGACCAGTAATTCTTGCCATTAGACTTTAAATAGTTTTCAAGAGTCCACTCATGTGAAGTTGCAATGAACAGGAAGAGATTTTGAGATGCTCCAATGCCTCCGTTTCTTGGCTATTGGCTTCACAGACAAGAAGTTGGGTTGGAATTTAGGAAACCGAGTTATTTTTTTCTTCTTCCGGAAACATGGTTCTCCAATGAAATGATGAGAAACGTTACTTTTTATAGTTATCTCCGAATCTGTATGGGTAGAAATATGTGTCTATTTTTGTGAGTTTGTAAGTCTATTTCTTTGAGAGAGAGAGAAAGAGAGAGAGAAAGAGAGCGTGTGTGTACTTGTGTTGTGTGTTTATTTCTTTGAGTGTGTGTGTACTTGTGTGTGTGTTTATTTCTTTAAATGAGCGTTTGTGAGCGTATTTCCCGAAAATGCCAAAAAATCGTCTTTTCTGTTGTTTTCCTTAATTTCGAAATATTTTAATGGAAATTTGAATTTTAGAAAATTTACCGAATTTAGCCCCGTCCACAATCATATTTATTATAAACTATTTGAGTGAAAAATTGAATTTTGTAGTGTGCACTCACTATATGTTCTATCGTAGATACCTCGTCGTTTATCGTAAATTCCGCACATCGGGATAAGTGTTGTATAGCGGATGAATGTCATGTCTTGCTTGTAAAAATATCTGGACATATTTTTATTTCAGAGTATACATGCCTGTAAGACATAAACACATTTCTAATCTGGCCAGCTTCCAAAAATGTTTTATCTAAAAGTCTAGCTTGCTAACTACTGCTCCATGGTGAAGTGCATTTAAAAAAAATTAATCTTAGTGTTGTATAGTGGGGTGAATGTCCTGGTCTTGGATAGAAAGGAAACTCGAAGACTTTCTTATAAAAATATCTGGACATATTTTTATTTCATAGCATACATCTTTGTCGGCCGGAGAGTGAAGAGTAGGAGAGAGATAAGGAGAACCGTCAGTCTGTCCCCAACAGGGACAGCGGTCTCAGTCCTTACGGATCCGCTGATGTCTGTCTCTTCTTTGAGTGTCGAGATTTCTGTCCGCCCCTCGTTCTCTGTTCGGTTCTGCTTTATAGGTTTCTCGAACGCCTACGCAGGTGTCATTCACATCCTGTTGGATACCTACGCAATATACTTATTTCCTAAGGTGACCTTACATTTCCGCACACGTGTCTGACCCCAGAATAACCTTTGCATCGCAGGATATCATAACATAACTTTTCTTGAGTTCTGACTTTCCTGTAACACAGACTGATGTAACAAGATAATAAATCCTAACCAGAAAATAAATAGTGTCAACATACTGATCGGACCAACCCACTCAGAGAAACGCTTGTAAAATAGGCACATTGTTTACGCGGAATTCACAAAGCCCTTAAAATGACATAAATCTTTTTGCCCATATTTTCATATATTTTCATATACCCTCTCTCTGATTTTTACGCCATTTTTCGTTTACTACCTTGTAATAGTAAAGTTACTTAAAATATGAACCACTTTAACTATTACTATTTTTTTTACTAGTTTGTGTTCATCTTATTTTTGGTCGAGTGGTTAAGGCGACGTCCATGAAAGACAAGCTCCCGAGATGGGGGATGCGATTTCAAATAGGGAACCATTGCAGTAAAATTAGTGATAAAATAATAGTAATAATGAAGAGTGTATCAACCCAAAGTATTGTGATAAAAGGCAACAATAATAAGATAGAGTAAAACTATTAATCAAATAATAGTAATAATGAAGAGTATATCAATCCGGAGCGTTGTGATATGAAGCAACAATAAAAAGAGTAATACAAAAATAGTGATAAAATAATAGCAATAATAAAAGGGCTTCAGTTTAAAAAAATAACTTTAGATAGATAATCGTCACAGAAATAAGGGATTTAACAGAATCTCTAGAATAGGTTTTCCGGATGAAGTAGAGAATAAGCACCCCGAATTGACCGAATTGAAACACAGACATTTTGCCTCGACACCGGTGACGTCACTGAAACGTCAACAGTCTTACCAAGATAAACAAATACAACATGTTTTTTTTTTAATTTTAGGAAAGATCGCAGCTTTAACTTTGCATGGACCTTTTTTGACAAGTTTAAAATTAAAAGAGTGAGATCGATATTAATAATCTCAAAGTTTTAAAAAACTTTTCTTTATCCAGTCCAGAAAAATTGTGAGCAAAAAAGAAAGAGATTTTTTACGAAAGAAATATGGTGGGAGTGTTTTAAATATACAGGTGGCTTACAAATGGTGAACAATTTAAAATATATATTACTCAGCTGTAGTCTAATTAAATGGATAAGCATCTAGATATTTACTATGCTTACTTTATAGTCTAGCACAGAGCGAGGTATCTTGTGAGGATCGAACTCACTACTCCAGCGAATGGTTTAGCGAGACAGGCTTGCTAATCATAGCTCTACGTCAGGTGCACTGTTATCTATTAAGCTTAGCTTAGACTGGCACAAGAACAGACATTCCATGAGATCAAATTCACTGTATTAGCGAATGCTCTAGCGAGACTAACTTGCTAGCCATGGGCCAACGCCCTATGTATAAACATCTATTTTTGCTGCAGATTTCAGAATATTGTCAAACTCCATTCCTAGTGGGAGACTGGAGTTAACCCCCACCCAACAACAACAATCCTCACCTGCTTGTCTGTCCCGTAACGTTAAACCAAACCGATATATAAAATAAACATTTCCCTACCGTGATTTGAAATCACGACTAAATGGTTGGTAGGCGGCTCTCTTAGCGACTGAGCCAAACTGACAAGTCTTAAATATCTACGAAAATTTATATTACAAATACGAAAGGGTCTATTCCATTCTAATGAATAAATACATTCATACTACAATAAACTATGAAAATGAAAAATACTTTCAATTTCAGTGTTCTAGACGTTATAAAATATTAAAATTCTAAAACTTAAAAAAAGAAATAAAAATTTTTAAATTAACAAAAATGCCTGCAGATGTACATGTTACGGCTGTTTAATCCATTTTCAACATCCCTTATATTAAAAAAATATATTTTTATAACTTTTTTATTATCTTCAGTCGGAATAGGTGTAGGCGTGGAGTTTGACTCTGCAGTAACCATGCCTGTTTTAGTTTCGAAATTATCATCGGTGACATTAAATGAAGTTGTGCATAACGAAGCGGGCGCGCTGCTCTTTATTAAGCTTAGGCTAGACTGGCACAAGGCCGCAAGAACGGGGCATTCCACGAGGATCGAATATACTACATTACCGAAATTGCTAGCCATGGCTCTACGCCTGGCGCCCTATGCACAAACATCTATATGCAAGTATAAAGGTTTATTGTCAGAACTTCAGAAATTGTGACTTACTGTACAAGCCGCTGTATGTATGGCTCGTTTCTTCTTGGCAGACCGTCTTAACAGATTCAGGACTTTTAGCTGTTGTGCCTGGGCGCTTAGTATGGAGGAAGTGTTGTGCCCTAGTTCCGCTTTCCCGCTATCAACCAAGCTGAAGGCTTCCAAAAGAAAAAAACTGCTCAATACATACATGGCTTCAAGAGGTGCCTCCCCAATTGGTCACGGCACCTGGTATTCCAAGACGGTCACCCATCTAGTTACTGACAAAACTCGATGTTGCTTAACTTCGGTGATCGTACGAGAACCGGTGTATCCAACGCGATTTGGCCGTAACTTGACAGTACTACTAATGTGATAAAATACTTTATTTTCAGAGACCAATTATTTTCTTTGTCTAGTGGATGCAATGTAGAAGTATTACAACTCAGACTTCTATTGTTTTGGTTGAGAGTTCTTGCTTTATGCTGGTTGGAGAGAGAATGAAAGGTTGAACAAGGGATGAAGTTTCTTCCCCTCAATTGGGAATCACTGGTCTAGGCAGATGGTTTTAGTAGCCTCAGGACTTGAGCTGCTGTGCCTGGGCACTTAGTATGGAGGAAGTGTTGTACCCAAGTTCCACTTCCCTTTCGACTATGCTGAAGGATTCCAAAGAAAAGAACTGCTCAATACGTTTGGAGATCAGCATGGATGCAACAGTTGCTTCCCCAGCTGGTTACGACACCTGGTATTCCCAGATGATCACCCATCTAGCTACTGACCAGGCTAGACGTTGCTTAACTTCGACAAGATCATACGAGAACCAGTATATTCAACGCGATTTGAACGTAATTTGACAGTACTACTAATGTGATAAAATACTTTATTTTCAGAGACCAATTATTTTCTTTGTCTAGTGGATGAAATGTAGAAGTATTACAACTCAGACTTTTGGTTGAGAGTTCTTGCTTTATGTTGGTTGGAGAGAGAATGAAAGGTTGAACAAGGGATGAAGTTTCTTCTGTAGTCAAACAAGGAACCCATTTTGTCTGACCGCTTCTGACTGCACAGAGCGGCAGCAGGACCCGAATGGAATCTTCTTTTCTCCGATTCTAGGGTGAACATTAATTATTTTATATGAAGGGAAACAAGAGAAACGGCCCCAAAGATTTCGTCGTCTCCACTTCGACCATGCTGAAGGCTTCCAAAGGAAAGAAGTGTTCAATGCGTTTTGGAGATCAGCATGGCTGCAGGGAATAAGTCTCCAGCTGATTACAGCACCAGGTATACACAATTGGTCACCCATCTAGGTATTGACCAGGCTCGACGTTGCTTAATTTCGGTGCTTGTATGAGAACCAGTGTCTCCAACGTGATTTGGTCGTAACCAGCGGCTGCCACTCAAGCGAAAACAGCAAGTAGTTCTCGAAGGGAAAGTAATGAATTTTAAGCAGGAGTTTTTAAAATATTCTAATTATAAAGTCATCGCCAACGACATTAAATGAGGTTTTGCATAACGAAGCGGAGATGGCGAAAATAGAACAAAAAAAATAATAAAAGACAGGTTTGGTTAGTCACTCAATAGAAATCGTCTCGTGACCAACGTCTTTTGGCAGCATGTCGTGTTGGGGGTGATCAAGTAAAAAATTGGAAAAAGGGGTGATCAATGAATAAGTTACTTCTCTCGCCTTTTGTTGGGCAGTGATTACTAAAAAAGTCTAAATTTTCAACAAAAAAACAAAAACAAGCGTGAATACTGCCGGACATAAACTAAGGGATCAATTTGGCATAAAATTATATTACACATTGACCCACCTTCCCGCCCCACATTAAAATCCTATTTAGGGGGGATTTTCAAAAAAACAAAAACCTGGGGGGTTTTTTCTACACACAATAAAGAGTAAATGTACGCGCGATACATACATATATAGCCAGCCAGCCAGATCAACTTAAAAACTGAAAAAACCTATGTTGGCTATGTTGGCAGTTTTGACTGACGGTTTCTAATACAAGACTTTAATGTTTTTGGGAGACGTTAATTTGCAAATCCTTCTTCCCACCCGATACCAATTCCATTATTGGCACGATTTCTTCGATTGTGCCATTATTGGAAATATTTGATTATCGCAGGAAGTTCTATCCTTTGAATTAAGAAACACGTCGCTTGAAATAATTCTTTTTAATGATTGTGACCGAAGTAAACCAACAAATTTAGAACAATTATGGAATAGAACTTTGCGTCTGTGCCAACTTTACAAATGACAAAACTTCAATAAACTCGAAGAGAATATTTTGAAAGATTCCCAGCAGTAAACGCGAAAGAAACCAAAACAATAATGAAGCAATGTTTACTACAATTACCGTAATTAAACCCGGAAAATATTCTTTCGTTGCGAGAGAAGCGAAATCTCTAAAAGTATCACTTACATAATTGATATGAAAACATTGGCTCTTTTAAAACAATACCGAGTGGATGAAAGCGCTCAACCAATAAAGACGTCGTTTCTTCAAGCACTATTTCGGATTCTCATCAGATACTCTAATTATAAAGTCGCGGACGATTATCATCTAACTATAATTGAAGAAATC
>VCCN01006196.1:7398954-7416544 GCA_006491835.1 Architeuthis dux
AGTGTTTCAATTATATTCGCGTGTTTTTGGTGGAAAGCAACAAAATGATATACGATAAAGGAGGAAGAAAGAAGAGAAAAAAATAGAAAAAAAAAGCTCAATAACTTCCTAAGAAAACCTTCATTTGCCTTAGGTCTCAGGTGAAAGACTTGGTATATGATTGTATGAAAACGCAAATCAAAGAAATAATAATTTTTACTAGTTTTAATCCATTCTTGCTGGTTCAATATACCCTTCATTATTACTATTGTTTTATAACTAATTTTACTCAATCTTATTTTCGTTGATTTTTATCACACCACTCCGGTTTGATACATTCTCCATTATTACTAATATTTTCTTACTAGTTTTAATCCATCTTATTATTATTGCTTTTCATCACAAAACTCAGGATCGATTTGTTTCCGATTTCGTGCTGTTTACTTTAGTGGTCGAAGACTATATCGACCCAGAGTATTGAAATGTGTTTTCAACTACATAGAGCATATTTTGTGAATAAAGTTACAGTTTGTTAGAAAGGTGCTATATTTCCCCGCATACATCAACTTTTGAACCGCCCTGTATTGTATTTGACTAAGCTCTCAGTATGCTACGTGGGGTTGTAATATCTTGATAGTAGAATATGTGTCTGGTAGGGCTTCGTTGTAAAGCAAAGAAATAACGCCTGAGGGGGTTAAAGTTTCGTTTTACGTGCTTTGTGATTGCGTGACTGGTGGTCGCGAAAGATAGAATATTTGTAAAGAATCGATGAATACACGCAATGTCTCTGTGGTTTTGCGACAAATTTGGAATCGAAATCCTACGCGCAGAGTTATGGAAAAGTAAGTAACAGCCTGAAGAGGTCAACACAGCAGAGCAGTAGACTGTAACGCCGAAAGGTCAGATAATGCATTTCATTCCGAACACGGTATCCTTATATTGGTTGAGTTATAATTTTAATAACATCGAAAAGCTTAATGGTGTATAAACATAAAGAATCGGGAGAATAATGATCTACAAAAGAATCTATGGTTTAAAAATATTCAGTAATCAATGGGTTTTTAAAGACAGAATATATATTACACAGAGATTTAAAAGCTGATTGTTCCTACTTGATACACTTGATTACATTTTATAATAGTTATTTTCTTGTTTTAGTTTGTTTTTTTTCCAGGATTTTCTACTCATTATATTGGTTTATTCGGACTAATGTCCTCGTCTTTTGTTGCTTGTTCCACTCTATACATACCACATCCAGTGTCTCTGTGACGTGTATAAGAGGAGAACTTAAACGGAGTGTACAGCGGCCGAAAAGTTAAGCAGCAAAAGATGAGGAAATTAGTCTATAAAAAATAACGAATTAAAAAAGAAATATTTCTTTTTTAGCGTGACCAGACATTTCCGCGAAAGATGCATCGGCGCTGACAAATCCGCGCATGACTAATACACGCAAGGATAAATCAGTGCACGACAAATTTGTAGCTGCGTGGATTTGTCCGTCTGGATTTGTCGGCGCTGATTTGTCTTGCGCTGATTCGTCTTGCGCGGAAATGTCGGCAAACCCTTTTTACTGTATCACTGATGTACGAATTGATTTCGCAACCGAAATATTATTCATACACAAAAAAAACTCAATAAACTTTATAGTTTTATTACTAAACAGCCGTAACATGTGCATCAGAAGACATACATAAGAAGGAAATACGTTCATAAAAATGTTGATTTTAAAATTTTATGGTTAAAAAAAATAATTCCAGAACACTGAAAATGAAAATAATTTTCATTTTCATAATTTATTATTATTACTGAAAGATACTTTGAGATAAAGATCGTGCCTACGGATAGGAGTAGTTATTTAACTTACTCCCACCCCGGGTAGAATGTGACAGAATGTCGATTTAATTTGGGGGCCAACACGGGTACAAATGGGAAGTACATGCTTACAATACCTGATGTTTCCATGCGATCACTCATCTAAGTAATGATCAGGCTCGACGTTGCTTAACTTCGTTGATTGAACGAAAACCGATGCTTTTCATCGTGATTTGACCTACGGATAGGAGTATAAAGTTCACGGATAGCTGAGAAATCATTGCTGGCATGTTTCCCTTGTATTCCAACCACAGCATCCAGGTATTTTCAAATTCACTGAACGTGGCCACTGGGAGGTTCATGCAGCGTTTGACATGACAAGCTATTACACACCGAAGAATTAGATGAAGCAATATGACGTATCGATTTAATAATTGTGTTATGGAAAATGTTTCTACTCTACAGGAGTTTAATGGAAACAGACTTAATTCACATTGCTGCTGATTTCTTTATTGTATAACCCGAGTCAAAATTCACATAAAAATGGCTGAGTTCAAGATACAACCATTTTGATTTGACTCGATTTTTAAGACCGGGGAACCCCCCAAAAATATCACCTAGTCCCCAAGAAAACAATAGGCTTTCGCTCGGTCGTAAATGAGGGTCTAATATTAGTCCCAGCACACTTTTGCTCATTTTTAATTTATTTTCATTTATTTTCACGCTTTATCGAACTTCCTGTGATGGAATCCTAAATGTTAAAACCGGACATCATGTCTCCGTTTTTCCGGCCATAAAATCAACCTGTTTTTGTTCTCGTCACCAACTCGGCGACAATCACGCATATCTCGGTTTTATGACCTTTTCCTGGCCCTGTAGGCTGGGGTCTAGAATACGCCGACTGCATCCCCTGCAGGGGGGGGTAAGACCCACCCCAAATAGGAGGCACTTGTTCTTTCACCAAAGACTCTATTTAAAACAAAAAAATTTAAACTCTGACTTTCGGAATTTTAAACTGATTTCGGCATTAAATGACCCATCAAGAGTTGAAATGCCGCTAAACAAATCAATCAATCAACCAACCAATGACCCTTTCCAAACATTCTCCAAACCAAGTCTCTTGAAGAGCCCAGAGTATATCGTATTATGTACATTTTTACAAGTACAGTATTAAGTGCACAGGAGATATGTGGAATACCCCCCACCCCACCCCCAAGTAGGTGAGCTTTAACTCTTCTGTACGGGGTGGCGTAAAAGTCGAGAAGGGCTTTAAAACATATCGTTTTAGTTTTAATGATTCTAATAAATTGCTTTTGACAAATGGAATATATAAACATGGGAAATTTAATTAACCTATATACGGAGAACTGTTTCTTTCAAATGTCCGCCATTTTCAACTTCACAAATTCTTACTTTTTCAGTAACATTCTGCATAACATTTTGAAGTTTATCTGGTCCTAGGTCATTTGCTTCTTCTCGCATATTGTTCTTCGGCTCCTAGAGAGTCCTTGGTTTGTTAACATAGACCTTATGCTTCAAATAACCCCAAAGAAAAAAGTCTGGAGATGTTAAATCCAGCGAATCATCGACTCAGATGGCGGTGTCAGCAGATTCAAATAACGGGAATATGGGTTAACTTTATTGATTGATGGTATTCAAAGTAAAATTCAATTATTTTCCTTCGTTGCTCAATTGTGTACTTTTACATAATGAATTCCCAAGGGTTCCTTCATATATCTGAGAAGAGGAAAACAAAGAATATTGAAATAGAAAAAATATTGTTTTAAACGCTTTCGCGACTGTTGCGCCACCCTGTATAAAGCTATATAGACAATGGCTAATGTATGTGTCAGATTTCGTTGGAACGATTATTCAAACTCAATGATGCGTAAAATTGAATAATGGCCATGAAAAACGGAGCTAAATTACGTAGCTACGATTTTCATTCATTTATTTTTTTGGTCTGTAAATTTTATTACTCATTATTTCGATTTCCATCCTCTAAAGAGAGAAAAAACGCCATAAAATAGCATATATCACCGGTCAGCGAAACGGACGACTACCCAACGTCCGACAACGCAGTAGCTGCCAATATTGCGTTTTGGTTGTTTTCTCTTGTTGTTGGGTTCTTTTTCCTTTGACTCGCCGTACGCAATGAATTCTGCTACGAAACATCTACTCTTACTATTATGTAGTGAGTTCAGTTCTCACTGGGTGTATCTATCCGCACTGAAATAGTTTGTCTACAATTACAAAGAACATGATCGCCTGTCATATGAGGATCTCCCACGGGATCTCTCGGGATCGCCATCAGCTGCCTCGTCGCCTACTCCTTAATCGCGTCCATGGTCTGAAATTCCCCCCCCCCCCGTTCAACGGCGATTTTTAGATTTTGTATTAAGCCAAGTGTCGCAGAGAGCAAATTCTGTACTGTATGGAGTCGGACAAACCTGGGCGATGCGATGTTTTGCCAACACGCCCTGCACGAGGCGTGAAGAATGTGCATTGTAAATTCGAAGATCACGCAGTACACACGCTCAATCAACGGCGTCTCCCTGCCGACTGAGTCACCCCACGGGAGAGTGTATGTTCATGCTTGCCCAGTAAGGTCTACTCTGATTGGTTGCCAAGTTATTCAAAATGGTTAGTCCCTTTCCAGACCGAATTCGTAAATATGCATCAATCTCTCTCTGTCTGTCTCTCTCTCTCTCTATATATATATATTATTTTTTCCCCTGTAACACCGCTAGGGTTTGAAGCTATAAAGCTTTCTAGACTATATATATATATAAATATATAGATAGATAGATAGATAGATAGATAGATAGATAGATAGATAGAGAGGGAGAGAGAGATTTACGACCTTTCAGGTTTGGCTATCCAAACCCCATGACATTCCTCAGTTCACGTTCACACCTCCTGAAGACAAGATCGGGAACCGGTAGAGGCCATGAACCCAACATCTTATTTTATAAAATATCGGATATTATTAAATACCTAAAAACCTTCAACAAGTGTGGCTTTTCCTTACTTTTTACCTTTTTTTTCTGAAATATATATATTTATCTGTTCATATCTATCTAATCTATGTTCATATCTATCTATGTTCATATATATCTATCTAAATATGCTAAAATCTATCTATCTATCACATTTTTTTCATAGCTATCTATCTACGTCTGTTCATATCTATCTCTGTTCATATCTAGCTATCCACCGCCGTAGGACGGGTTTTCAGCTAGTAAACAATAATTGTGATCCTATACTCATTTAAGCTTTAATTTTCCTTTTAAATTTTGATCAAATATTTTCATAAAATATCATTGAATTTTAGCTAATTGAAGCGGTACACTTCCAGACTTAATTGGTATGGGGCCCAGTGCATAAGATTTCTTGGACGCCCATCTATTTTTGCATTTAGTTATCATTTTCAAACAAATCAAAACAGAAATGAAATATTCATATGATGATGATGCTTGATTTAATGTAAAATCCGGTAAAGGTCTAAATCCGTTAACCAAGTCGGAAAAAATAGAATCAATTTTTGGTAAATATCTACATCCATTAACCAAGTCAAAAAAAAAAAGATCTTCATCCGCTAACCAAGTCTAAAAAAAATAGAAACAATTTTTGGTAAAGATCTACATCCGTTAAACAAGTACAAAAAATAGAAACAATTTTCGGTAAAGGTCTACATCCATTAACCAAGTCAATAAAAATAGAAACAATTTTTGGTAAAGATCTACATCCGTTAAACAAGTACAAAAAAATAGAAACAATTTTCGGTAAAGGTCTACATCCATTAACCAAGTCAATAAAAATAGAAACAATTTTTGGTAAAGATCTTCATCCGTTATCCAAGTCGAAAAAAAAATAGAAACAATTTTTGGTAAAGATCTACACCCGTTAACCAAGTCGAAAAAAAATAGAAACAATGAAAGCACACAAAAATCGGCATTAAAATATCAAAGTCGCCTCACAACTGAATACTTCGAAGCCTCACTTCCATACAATGGACGAAAAGTAACATCCCGTTTACCATACAGTTACATTGTAAATAGAACACCTCTCGTAAAACCTTAAAAAAACATTCTTTTTTTCTGAAAAATAAAAAAAAAACAGGTAGATTGTTAGGGTCTAACGGATTAAAAGCACAAAAGATTACTGGCGAAAACAAATTTTTTTTTCGACTTGGTAGATCTTTACCAAAAATCCTTTATGGATCAATAATCTATCTTTATAGAACATAATAAATCCTCAAACAAATTGAAACACTGAAAAACATTGAAAATAAAAAATATTTTTAAGACATATATTTGGGGGGGGGCTTAAGATCTTGGGGAACTGTACAGCTGCATTGATTACACTGGCTTAAGTACGGCCCTGTAGGTTGTCGTTAGATTTTCAACAATGTTCAACAATTTTTCAATCAGTTCTTTACTAAGATTTCTATATTTTGGTGTGAACTGACTAGCTTTTAAAAGGACTGCATTTCCATTTAATACACTATCGTGGAAAATAATAGGCTAAGCAAATATCATTAATTTTTGCCAATACCTTTGAAATTAATGCACCAATAATGTTATAAATGTACGCAGGAGAAGCATGAGACACAGCAAATTAATATTAAATATGACCACCTTTAGCAACATTCAATTGTTGAGTTCTGGTAATCATTCTTCAAAAACTCAACAGGTAGAGGATCCCGCTGTTCTTGGACGGCATTAAACAAACTATCTTTATTGGAGAAATTCCTACCTGTTAATTTTGATTGTATGAAACTCCAAATGTTCTAAATTGGGTTCATATCTGATGATTGGACCGACCAGAATATGATTTCAAAGCTGATCTTTATCAGCCAGGGTTTTGTGGATCTTTCAGAATTTTAAGGGATATTTTCCTGTTGGAAGACCACATTTCCATCGAGATAGAATCTCTGGGAAGATCCTGGTATTTTCCATTACTTAAGTTTGTTCACACCTAATCAAACCCGCTTGGCTGAGAAAGCGCCCAATACCAAAATATCTCTCCCACCATATTTGACTATCGAAGGCAGGCAACTAGGATGATATTTTTCACCGGATATTCTAAGACACCGCCGACCCACTAAAACCTGTTTTCATCACTAAAGATCCTTTGAGAAAACCAGTCTTTTTCTTTGTGTCTGTAACACTGAACAAAGTAGCGCCGGTCCTCAAATCTCAACGTTCACTCAACTAGCAAAGGAATTTAAAAGTGTCTAAAACAGTTGTTTCTAGGGAGACAGTGGCTAGAGGATTGCCTGAACAGGGTTTACAATCCAGAAAGTGTACCAAAAACCTTTTTTGAATCCCCAAAATGTCAAAGTTCGCCAGGGATTACGAAGTCTATGCAGTTGATATAGAAGCAGACATGTATACCCTCCAAATGTTCGTGTCTATGATTTTGGTCCCTATCCGTATTGACTATCGAGTTAACAGTGTTTAGCTGTTACCACATGGACAGGTAAAGTAGTTATGGGAGAGTGGTTTGCCAAAGTTCTCACACACCTACTCTTTTCAGCGAACCCTATCAAGTTTAAATATGGGGGATAAAGGGTAACAGGTTTTTGCTGCTACTGTCTGGACAGGTAAGGTAGTTATGGGAGAGTGGTTTGCCCAGGTGATCACTTTCCTGCACTCTCCTCTATCAACCATCGCGGCATAGCATTGACGAGACATTTTTGTCAAGATATCTTGTGATTGGAGAGAACACAGGGAGAGATGAATTCATGCATTTCCCTAGTGTGTTAGTGTGACGTGACTGTACGCAGCCTCGGCCAGAATTCGAACTCGGTCCATCTATGCTGTTTCCGTATCGATAACCGCTACGCCAAACTGCACCTCTTTTGCACCGGTCTGGATACACACTTATAACTCATTCATCACTTCCACATCGAGCAGCCTGAATTTAAAAAAATGTCTTCTACCAAACATTCCATCTCTTTAAGAGGAGTCTCTATCTCAGCGAATGTCTACCACTAGGCTATAACTGCAAATACATTGTTATGATTATATGTTATCGTTGATTTTAACTCATGAAGTGTACTAAATGACATATAATGAACATCATGGTGCAGTCACGTGACTGTGTGTCAGTTTGACTACCCAGAATCCCACATAATGTTCCTTCAAGTAGAAATGGGTCTGGGTTCTTATGGGTTAAATAGCCGGGCAGCCTGGGTTCTTCAGCCTTGGTTGACAAGCAGTCGTGGAGACGGACAATTGTAAATTCAAATGAGGGGCTTGCAGAGTAGGGACCGTTTTTTCTGAAATGTACGGTTAACGTGATTTTGGTGAAGTGGATTATAATAATTTGTTTTAAACAGAATAAAAATGGACGGACGGAACAACGCGGGAGATTTTTTAAAAATGTCTTCTACCAAACTTTCCGTCTCTTTAAGATGAGTCTCTAGCTCAGTGAATGTCTACCACTAGGCTACAACTGCAAACACCTTTTTATGGTTTAAAGTAGCAATGTAGTTGACTTAGTGTTCAAGTTACAAAAGCATAAAAAGAGATGGTCTACTTATTTAATGTACAGCGCGGCGTTTCGACCGATCTCAGTGGCGCAGTGGTAGAGTGCCCGCCTCCTGTTCGGTAGGTCGTGGTTCAATTCACCACCGAGTCATACCAAAGACTTTTTAAAATGGTACTCAATGACTCTCCGCTAAGCACAAGGACTAGGATCGTAAGATCACCAAAGTTGGTACCTAGATGGGTGACCATTTGGGAATACCAGGTGCCATAAGCAGAATGAAGCTTTGACAGGCCTAGCAAGCCGGAAGTGGTTCTTACTAACAATTGCTCGTGTGTACCTAACCACGCAACACCCTCGATGAGGGTATAACCGGAAAACGATGATAAATACACGTGTTGTATAGTGGCTGAATGTCCTGGATCTGGATAGAAAGGAAAGACTTGCTTGTAAAAATATCTAGACATATTTTTATTTCAGAGGATACATCTTTGTCGGCCGGAGAGTGAAGAGAGATATGGAGAACCGTCAGTCTGTCCCCAACAGGGACAGCGGTCTCGGGCCTTCCGGCTCCGCTGATGTCTGTCTCTTCTTTGAGTGTCGAGTTTTTTTTGTCTGCCCCCGAGTTTTCTATTCGGGTCTGCTTCATAGGTTTCTCTAACGCCTACGCAGGTGTCATTCACCGGTCCCCATATCCTGTTTTGGACACCGACGCAACATACCTATTTCCTAAGGCGACCGGTGTCACTCACATTTCCGCACAGGTGTCTGACCCTTTTCGTGGTAGTATATCATAACACACGTAAATACGTACATACATGCATCACTTGCATTGATTGAACAAGCCCAATTACGCATAATCATCTTGTATTATGTTCTTCCGTATCTCAGGTATTTCCATTTCAAACTTATATCGTCAGGTTTCTTCAAGTCCTAGGGAGTAAACACATATGGCTTCTTCCCACGCAATTACCACTGGGAATCCGATTCCTTTCAAATTTTCCTTCTCTGATATAAACATGTCGTCTTCTGATTGACTTACAACTCATTACATATGTAATTTCGATACAATACGTTGATATTCCGTCAACTGATAATCACTGTTGAATGGTCTATGAGAATAGCTTGTCTACAATTGCATTTTGACGAAACCTCAAATGGTATTTAAAAAGCTCAGTGTAGTCGACCACAATTGTGGGACACTAGTGAGGATCGACCTCACTACAGTGTAATGGTCTGTGAGACTAGTTTGTTTTCTATTGTTCTAATTATATATTAGAAACCGTCAACCAAAACTGTCAACATAGGTTTCTTCAGTTTTCAAGTTAGTTTGGCTGGATCGATGGATATCTATGTATCAGGCGTACAGGCCGTACCAATGGAGCTAGAGGGCTGAAGATTTAAACCTATTATGTCTAGAAAAAAAGAATTTTGTTTTTTGAAAATTACCTCCCCAAATAGGTTTTTAGCGGGGGTTAAATTTGAAATGTAAGTTTATGCTAAATTGGTCCATTGGTTTGTTTCTTGAAAATTTAGACATTTTAGTGATCACTGCCCAACAAGAGGCGAGATCATTCATGGGTCACCCCTTTTTTCCGATTCACACCCAACACGGCATGCTGCCAAAACCGTTGGTCATATGACGGTTTCTATTGAGTGACTAACCAGACCTATTTGTAAATTGACTAAAACTGTCTTGCAACTAGATGTTGGGCGACTGTCAAGTAATTCGAAAATGAGCTTTAACTAAAAACAACCAGTGGCTCGATGTTTACCAAGTTCATCTGGTAGATCTCTTCACTAGAGTAGTAAGGTCGATCCTCACGGGGTGTCTTGCAACTGTGGTCTTCCAACAGACGAAACTTATTGAATAACTGTAGCCTCCTTTTTGCTTGCGATAATTGTGTATTTCACAGTGACAGTTGGCAGTGTTCAAGCCCAGATAAAAACTGCGATTTCGAATGCTAATTTTCAAGGAAGGCCGGCCTTCCCCAATTGGAAGATTGGCGTAACACAATCTTTCTATTCTAATCCCCCCATTTGTTCTTGTGCCGTACTAAACTAAACTTAGTATATATTAACAACCAGCCTCGCTATAGTCAACAGTGATACTTTAATTCTTAATAAGCTTACCTTAGTACGGCAGAAGGCTAAATGGTGGGAAATGGGGTATGGAAGATTGTGTTGCGTCAATCTTCCCAATCAGCAGGACTTGATATACAATTTCCACAGCTATCAAGTACAGGTAGCCCCCGCTTTTCGAAAGTTCACTTTATGCCACTTTTTCGCTTTTACGAAAATAGGCGAAAAGTGAAAATAGCGTTCAGCATTTGCTTTGCAGCGAGCTGTTATAGAGGCAGCGCTCATCCCCTTCTTTTCTCCGCTACGCCCAAGTCCCCTTTACACCCATCACCATCACAAACCCGACGACGCAGTCTAACATATCATCATCACCATTTTTTTTTTTTGGGGGGGGGTCAGGGAACGCTAAAAAAAATTCCCATATAAATGAATGGTAATTGCTCCTTCACTTTACGTCATTTCGACTTACGAAAGGTTTTTATAGGAAAGCTCTACTTTTCGGATAGCAGGGGAAACCTGTAAGCGTTTTGTTTCTAACTCTCCCACGGAAACTCCATATTCAGTTATGTGCGCGCGCTCTCTCCCCCCTCTCTCTCCCTCCTCTCTACTGTCTCTCTCTCCTCTCTACTGTCTCTCTCTCTCCTCCCTCTCTCTACTTTCACTATGTCTCTCTGTCTCTCTACTTCCCTCTCTCTCTCTTTCTACTATCTACTTTCCCTCTCTACTTCCCCCTCTCTCTCTCTACTTTATCTATGTCTCTCTACCTCTCCCTCTCTCTGTACTTTCTCTCTCTCTACTCTCTATTTTCCCTTTCTACTCTATACTCCCAGCCCTCTCTCCTTTCTCTTTGTCTTTCTACTATCTACCCCCCTCTCTCTCTCGTCTCTACTCTCTATTTTACCTTTCTACTCTCTACTCCCCCTCTCACTCTCTCCTCTACTCTCTACTTTCCCTCCTCTCTCTACTTTCTGTCTGTCTCTCTACTTTCTCTGTCATTCTACTCCCCTCTCTCTCTCTCTCTCTCTCTCTCTCTCTCTCTCTCTCTCTCTCTCTCTCTCTCTCTGATCAAATTAATGCAAATTTGTACCGTTTAACATCCGAATTAGCTACACTTGTCTCTGGGATAAATAGCAAACATTTAGCCAACATGACACAAATCATAATAAGATATTTTATCATCGTAATTCGCACTTAATTGAAGTGGACGCCGTCGGGACATTTTAATATTTTTAGATAAAAAAAAAACGAGAAAAATAAAACAAATTGTGCAAATTACTCCTCGAAGAATTGTTTCCTTTTATATTCTGCTTCATTCTAAATTCGCTGAGGGGCCCTGCATTTTCCTAATTCAACCATTATTGATTATTATCAATTAAATTAATTTCTACTTCCGTTGTATTTCAGACACTTAAATCTCATCGAAAAACGCGATACCATCTACTTTTAATCAAGACTTTACATTGTATTGATCGGAATAATTATGAATTTTCAGCGTTTATTAATTATAAAATTAAATTGCAACTCAACCGGACCAATAGCTTGTCACTAATTAGAATTTCGTTCGGCATGAAAGTTAGGATTTAGAATGCTGATTTTCAAGGAAGATAGGCCTTCTTCATTTGAAAGATTGGAGATATACAATTTATTTGCTACCAAGCTAAATAAATAAATTAAAAGAATATTAACAGATAAGAACCCACTGTGACACCGGTGTCACATACAATTTAATTGATCTGCACAGTCTCTTATATAATATTATATTTTATCCTTGATTTTAACTCATGAAGTGTACTAAATGACATATAATGAACATCCTGGTCACGTAACTGTGTGTCAGTTTGACTACCCAGAATCCCACATAATGTTCCTTCAAGTAGAAATGGGTCTGGGTTCTTATGGGTTAAATAGTCGGGCAGCCTGGGTTCTTCAGCCGTCTAGGAGACGGACAATTGTAAATTCAAACCTGAAATGATCACGCCCTCGTCCAGCGTAATGAGGGGCTTGCAGAGTAGGGACCGCGTTTCCGAAATGTACGGTTAACATGATTTAGGTGAAGCTTCGACGGGCCTATCAAGCTTGAAGTGGATTATAATAATTTTTTTAAAGCAGAATAAAAATGGACGAACGGAACAACGCGCCCGCTGTCTCCACCTCCCCACGACACCTCGAATACAAGCGGAAGATTTTTTTTTAAATGTCTTCTACCAAACTTTCTGTCTCTTTAAGAGTAGTCTCTAGCTCAGCGAACGTCTACCACTAGGCTACAACTGCACATACCTTTTTATGGTTTAAAGTAGCAATGTAGTTTTTTTAGTGTTCAAGTTACAAAAGAATGAAAAAAGAAGGTCTACTTATGTAACGAACAGTGCGATTTTTCGACCAAAGGCAGTGGCAGAGTGCTCGCATCCGATTCGGTAGGTCCAGGCTTCCTGAATCCTACTCTTTATGCTGAGTGCTTAGCAGAGAGGCGTTGAGTACCATTTTAATATTCTTGGTGTGATTCGGCAATGGATGTTCAATCAAGACTATTAAAATTGTACTCAACGCCCCTCTGCTAAGCACTCAGCATAAAGAGTAGGATTCGGGAAGCCTCGCGTGAAAACATGGGTGCCCCTACGGCACGGTACAGGGGACCGAAAACCCTGCACTGGACTATGGTGATTTCTTTCTGTCTTTCTGACCGTAACAATGGATTCTTCCACTTAAAGGTAACCATTTTGCTGATGAAATTTTTTTTCTGATATCTCCTATTGGAAACAATAGACTCTTCCACTAAAACTAATTCATTAGTTTCTTTTCTAAAAGAAATCTCGTAGAAATTCAAATATATCCGTGGATTTCTTTTCACGGAGATTAATTAGTGTGAACATAATTGCCGGCTTCTTTGTAAAATCCTTAACCCTTTTAGCGTTATGGCCTTTATATAGAAAGAAAACACTACCGTCAACCAAAACTGTCACCAACGGTTTCTTCAGTTTTTAAGCTGGTCCGGCTGGCCTTTTTAGGCCGATATATCGGCCTGGCAATGCTATAAGGGTTAATAATGAGAAACCAAAAGTACAGACAAAAATGACTTTTTATTACCCGTTCACGGTCTAATGCTCCATATACGAGTTACAGGTCTGTAAATAAAGAGAGGCATTTGTTGGCCTTTGTCTCTGGTAGTGTAAAGTAAAAAAAGGTATTAAACAGACAATATATCGGCCTGGCAGTGCTAAAAGGGTTAATTAAAGTAATATATTAACCATTTAAAAGGATTCGGTGGAAATTTTGATTGAATGAAATATCGCAACTCGTAGTTTCGGCCTAAGAGAAGAAATCAATAAAATAATTCAAACGACTGATTGTTTTATTGTTGCTCTACGAAAATCAATAGTTCACCAGGAATTATCCGGAAAAAGATTATTTTAATCTTCTTATGTCTGCCATTGAAATTAATTAGTCACAATGAATATGAATTAAATTGAAAAGATTATTAAAGTATTTAATCTATGTTGCATTCTATACATATTTAAAATAGAAGAGAATTACAAATTTGAATTACTTCAATTCTTGAGATTTAATATTAGAAACCGTCAGCCAAAACTGTCATAGGTTTCTTCAGTTTTGAAGTGAGTCTGGTTGGCTATGTATGTTTGTATGCATCGCGCGTACAGGCCGCACTAATGGGGCTAGAGGGCTGAAAATTTAAACATTTGCTCCTTATTATATCTAGAAATTACTTTTTTTTGTTTTTTGAAAATGTCCTCCCTCTAAAATAGGTTTTTAGTGGGAGTTCAATTCGCAATGTAAGTTCATGCTAAATTGGTCCTTTAGTTTGTTTTTTGAAAATTCAGACTTTTTAGTGATCACTGCCCAACAAAAGTCGAGAGAAATAACTGATTCATTTTTTTTTATTTTTGAAAATTCCGCACCAAAATAGTTTTTAGTGGGGGTTCAATTTACAATGTAAGTGTATGCTAAATTGGTCACTTATTTTTTGAAAATTCGGAAGTAGTGATCACCTACCAACAAAAGGTGAGAGAAGTGATTTATTCAATGATCACCCCTCCTTTCATCTGTTATTTTATCACAACTTTCTGAGTGGAATAAGTACCGTGAAATAAGAATAACGAAGTAGCTTCCAAGGAAACTTGAACTCACGCCCCAAAAGTTCATCTTTCATCGATGACGCCTAAGCCACCTTCAAATCATCACGCCATTTTTTGTGTACTGAATCCTGAATCTTGGATCGGTCCTTGGCTTGCAGGTGGATTGCAAGCCGTATCCCCACTTTTTGCTGTTTTGAACCAGAGCTCCGGGGAGAAGTGGATTCCACTCCTAGTTTTAAATAGAGAGTTGTCCTTCTCCTAGACTGGTTGTCAACCAAAATTAGAGAGATCAATCTGCCCTACAGTTTTACCTTTGTTTTATTGCCGAATAATAATCTTAGGTTATTTGAACTCTGAAATGAAATATTCGCATCAATAGTTTTTGGCTAGTCTTTTCTTCATCTTATTGTTGCTTTTTATCACAACTTTTAGGTCGAATACCTTCCAACTGTTAAAGTACGTAACATGAAGTAAGACGAATGAAGTTGCTTCTGTTACATTATTTGAACTCTCAAATGAACGATTTTCTTTATTAATCTTTGGCTATTTTTGTTCATTATATTGTCACAACTTTCTTGGTCGAATACCTTCCAACTGTTAGCTTCCAACGAGATCTGAACTATATCCATAAAACTTAATAAGGAAAATACTTCATCTCGTAATTTGAGATTATTACAAGGTAGTTAAAAAAAACAATATGGCGTAAAGATATGGAGTTGGGAGTTGTGCCCTCTCTAGCCATAACCTTCCGTGGTCGAATTGGTCGAGGCGTCGTCCATGGAAGATACATTCTTGGGATACAAGAGTTCAAATCTTGCTGGAAGCTACTCCTTTATTCTTATTTTACACTACTTATTTTTACATTTTGCTAGCCAAAAGATAAATAATTACAAATTTAACAATGTGTATGTGTGTGTGTGCGGGGTGGGGGCTAATATTACTGGGTCTGTCTTCTGCTGGAGGGACTACCGTATTTCCCACCAACGCTAGTATTTGTTGTTCGAGCACAGATACAAATCAGGTTTTCAAAGCTTCGACGCAGGAAAGCAGGCTAGCCCCATTTGAAAGATTGGCAAGCACAGTCTTCCTGAACACCGTTTACTCCATTTGGCCTGGCGCTAGACTAAACTAAGCTTGAGAAATATCCATGAACTTAATATCTATCTATAGAACAGTATGACCCTTTCTGGGAACGCTCACAATTGCTTCCTATATAAATTAATGGTAATTGCTTTTCCGCTTTACGGCATTTCGACTAACGAAAGGTTTTTATAGAAACGGTCTGCTTTCGGATAGCGGGGGAAGCTTGTGCACGTTAATTCGAATAATTATCGGATTTCCAGAAAAAGTTCTGTATTTATTTCATAAGTAATTAAAAATGTATTTACTGTGAGATTCCCTTGTAATAAAATTTATGCAAAACAGTCTGTCTTTGATGCAATTACCCAACTCATCAATTTTATAGTTAATTGCTGTTTAGCATTGTCTGGCACAAGGCCACCGTAGTGAGAACATCGAGTGAGGATCAAACTCACTGCAATAGCGATTTGGTTTGCGAGACGAGCTTGCTAGCCATCGAGCTACAGTAGGCGCCTAGAGCTATTCCCTAAGAAGATCATGATGATGATGATGATCATCATCAGTTATGTCCACTGCTGGACGAAGGCCTTTCCCATCTCCTTCCATGACAACCTATCTTGTGCTAATCTCTGCCAAGTCTTACCGGAAAACTTTTCTATGTCGTCCCTCCATCTTTTGTCTGACCGTTTCCTACTTCTCTTACTATGTCTGGTATAATTAATTGGGCACACAGTGAGTATCAAACTCATTACACTATTAAATTGGACTGCTAGATGAGTTTACTAACCATCGAGCTACAGTAGGCGCCTTGAGCTATTCCCTAAGCTTAACTTAGTCTGGAACAATTAATTGAGCACACAGTGAGGATCGATCTCATTACACTATGAAATTGGACTCTCTAACCATCGAGCTATGACAGTAGACAACCGTCCTGATTAATGTTATGCAATGGCTATTCAATTAGCTATTCACGCGAACAATTCTTTTTCATATTTAAAGATATTTCCCCTGAGAAATAATGTAATGTTTACTTTGTCAAGAATCACCGAGTAGATTGTTTTACATTTGAAATTCAAAAACTCAAAATTAAGCAAAAAATATCGCTCCATTTTGCAACGTTTTAGTTGAATTTGCTAATGTTTGCTTAAGACTTATGTCCAGATAAAATATACAAACATAAATAATCGTTGTTTTTTCTTTTTAAACTTAGCTTGGTACGGCACACGACCAAACAAGGGATGTAATGGAAGTAGGAAGTTTATGTTGCGCCAATCTTCAAAGTTGAAGGGTCTGCCGGCCTTGAAAATCAGTATTTAAAATCATAAGCTAAGCTTAGTAAGGCACAGGAGCAAATAAGTAGATTAAGTTTTGCCTAGACTCGAACTTGGTTCGCCCATTCTGGCCATAGTGCTGGGGCACCCGGTGACGATCGAACACACACTATTCGTGAATTGGTATGCGAAGCGAGTGTGCTAACTACTACTCTACGGCGAGATACATTTGCATTAATTAACTAAGTTTAGTCTAGCACAAGGCCGCAGTAGTTGGGCACCCAGAACTCACTACAGTTGTAATGGTAGTTTGACACAAAGACCGGAGGGGGCACCCAGTGAGGATGGAATTCATTACAGTAGCAATGACCCATGAAACTAGCTGGCTAACCCCAACTCTACAGCGAGATGCCATTATATTCATTAGCTTAGCTAAATCTGGTACAAGACCCATATTTACGGGTACCCGGTAATAATTGAACTCACTACAGTAGATATGGTCTGCAGGACTAGCTTACTGACTACTACTCTACGTCGACTTTGTATCCATTAGCTGAGCTTAGTCTGGCACAAGACCGCAGTATTGTGGCACCCAGTGAGGATGGAACTCACTACAGTAGACTAGCTTGCTAATCACTACTCCTCGTCGAGGCTCTTTGGAACCTTTAAAATAGATGTCAGAACACTAGAGTGGATCATTGGTTTCCGATTGTCTTTGTTTGAGTAACAAATAATGAGACCAATCTGTATTATTATTGGATGAAGTATTGTAACACACCA
>VCCN01006196.1:7529421-7552775 GCA_006491835.1 Architeuthis dux
GTGGCTATAAAAACTGTCTAAAACCTGCTTTAGTAGGCAGATCTTTTTATTTATACCATTGTATTCAGACATATTTGGGGGTAATGTATGCAAAATATGAAAGATGTAGCTGGTAAACACACTAAGATGTGAACAAAAATATAGCGTGACGAATATAGCATTACAAAGCGACAAACACTGGAATTTATATGTAGAGATAGAAATGCGTTGCTAATGATTTTATTATAGAAATACATTGAAAATGAGGGGGGAAAAAAAGGATTGTTAGGTGGTCAGGAATTAATGCAAGTGTTACTGACAAAATAGGGCTATTATATGTATTAATATTATTTTTTTGTTGCAGTGTTTTACTATAGAAATGTATAATATATGATTTTACCATAGAAATTCATTTCAAATGAGGGAAAAATGAAAAATATTAATGACTAGCTAATTATGTCATCTATAATATCACGAGGAAGAGTTATTTTAACAACGTCAAGACTTTCATTCACTTTAATCATTATTTATATAGGGACACAGGAAGTACTAAAAGCATATATAGGAAGTAAGAAGATGACAAAATTCCCATAGTACATTGAACAGATATAGGGAATATAAGTTTAATAGGTAATTTTGTACTTTTCTGTCATCTGCTAAAGAACTTATGCTAAATATTAACTTCAGTGTTCTTCCTAAAGGATACATTTCCAGCCTCTACTCCATTCCACACACAAAAGGTGAGATTTATCTTTTAACATCAAATGTTGTGGTTACTTACCAATAATTGGGGTCATCCATTTTGTCAAGGAAATTATCCAATTCATCACCCTTTGCAGGTTTTTTGATTTTGCGGCCATCAAGATCGTAGCCAATGTGGTCATAATCATTGTACCATTGCATCGGGATGTTTCCTACAGTATTTCTTATGTCCTGCAGAAGAAAAAGACAATTTGTATAGTTAACCAACATTATAACAGGTTTTCATGCAAATTTGTACATCTCTCACATGCGAGATGCTACCCAAAAGTTCATGGAATTTGAACAGATCGATCAAGTGAAATTTTATCACGCCCCAAGTCGTTTTTAGGGAGGAATGAGTTAAGTTACCCAGTGTTTCCCCCGTGTCTTGCTAGACATTCAACACATTTCTCAAAATCACACCACCAGAGAATAAAGAACCTCATTTTCTATCAACATTTTCTTTCTTTGAGGAAGACATTCACACCTTTTAAGTTCAATGAACTTTTGGATAGAACCTCTTCAGTGTATATATTTCACTATGACAATGCCCTAAACAAAATAACAAACTACATATATTATGATACTGCCCTAAAACAAAAGAACAAACTAAATATAAGAATTATAGTTTAAGGGAGGTGGTGCTTGATCAGCACTGCTGGGGAACCATGGTAGAAAGACTTGTTTTTAAATCCCCAAAACAGTTCCATGGGAAACAACTTATGATCCCTACAATGAAGATTTTACTTATAGTACTATAAGATCTAATTCTGTGTAAAACATAATTCCCTCTGAACATCTCTCATTAACAGTTATTAGTGAATAATTGACTTACATGACAAGTAATGAAATAAACGAATAAACAGAACATAAAAACATTTATGTAGGTAATATCTTTAGTTTAAAAATGTTTCTGTAGTAACATCCTAAAAGCTTTAAGACTTATATAATATAAAACTTTTATATTAAAAGAGAAAACATTTTTTTCTTCCAGCAACATCTTTAGTGTTTGAAGCTACAAAGCTTTCTAGACTACATATATTTTCATCATCATCATCACCAGGACTTGGCTTTGTTCCCAGCTTGCCAATGAGGCCCGTACAGGATAGGCCGGTTCTGCCATAGAGGCCGCACATGAAGTTCTGGCAACTGGAGGTAACTTCAGTTTTATGGTGGTTCTGCCTCTTTTTCCTTTTGTGTGTGTGTGCCTGCAATTTTGGTATTTCCAATTTATTCGAGCCAGTTACTTTTGAGGAATCACTTGATAATTCAGTTGAGATATCAAGCCTGGTACAAAGCCAATAATGAGACCTACCCCTTTGAAAGGCCAGAGAGGTCAATCAAAGTCCCTGGAGTAAAGAGGATCATTGTTTTCCTGAACTAATGTTTTCAGGTAGTGTAATGGATGAATAGCCATCTGAAAATCTATATTTGGTAATTGTTTGGAATAGGTACATTAAAAAGATTATGCAAGGGAGGTAACCAAGATAGACGCTATACACGATTAGCTGCTGCTGTTAAATTATTACCATAAGGAACAAATGAAAGCAGAAAACTCTGAACATTTGAAACTATTTTATATGAATTTAACTACAAAGGATATAATTTAGGGTTAGTGTTAGGGTTGGGGCTGCAATTAACAACATAAAAAGATTAAATATTTTTTTCCTATTTGTAACTCTAAAATGAAAACATTTGAAATTAATAAAAAAAATGATTGAGTAGTTTTTCTTTGTCATTTCTGACACTGTTTATCCACACAAACTCATGTGAATACGAAGTAAACAGTTTTTGATTTGTGCAAATCGTCTGCGTAATTTACACTTTACTCACATCCACACTATTTTTCTATTTCTGCTTTCTATTATATTTTTATCATGTACAACGTCTATCCCTGCATAATATAGCAAAAACGTTTTAATGAACCTATTCCAAACAATTGCCCTATATTTTTTATTAGGTCAGTATTTGACATAGCCTGTGTTTCATTTAGTGCAAGATAAAGTGACTCAACTCATTATTTTATCACTGAAACTGGATACAGACTTGCTGGCCCAATATCTCAAGATCACTTTTTTTTAAAAACATCAGCTTATCTAAAAAGGAGCAAGTGGCCTAGCAGTTAATAGCACAGAGAATGGGATTGGCAAACAAAGTTCAAACTCTGGCTGGGACAGTTTACATTCACTTCCCCAAGGCATGAATCCACATCTCCCTTCTGCTATGGGTAAATAGCAGGGAAGTTGGAGCCATTTAGTCTTGTAAGGTAGTCCATTTTGAGTGTTGTGCTAGCACACCCTCACCTTAAAAACCCACAATTGCTACAAACAATAATTCGGTCTTCATAGATTGTTCGAGAAATGGAGACAAAATCATTGCATCACATCTCATGTGACACAGGAGGAAATTTTCCTCACTTTTTTTTTTAAAACCTAAGAATGATTGTATTCTTGAACAGATGAGCATAAAGTTTGTTAAAGAATGAAAGCAATAAATGTTATTCCTTTGTTAATTCCTTCTTCTATGCTGATAACCAAAACACTAGAGTTTTATAAATACTGAAAATGCTGACAAGTCAATTTTTCAAGCATCAAGTAATCCACCTAACAGATCATATTAGTCTGTTTAGACCCTATAAACTTGACACAATTCTGCCTTATGTTGGAGAGTCAACATATCCGGCAAATATTGGACTAAACTTGAATTAACACCTTAGTTTGTGGTCAGCTTATATGCAGGCATATACAATATATATATATAATTAAAAAAATTTTTAAAAATGCACTACACAGTTTTTCCGTAGTCATCAACATGCAACAGATTAGTGCAAAAAAAATCACAGTAGACCTTTATTTTCGGAGAATGCTTGATACCTTCGGTAGACTGGATATTTTATAAATAAATTTTTATTTGTTGATAACAAACAGTACGGTTGGTTTCATAATCAGGATTTTCAAATAAACAAAATTCAATCTGGTGAAAAGTAACAAATATATATATGTTTTATATGCTCTGTTTTTTTATTGTTTTATTAATTTGTTCACTAAAATATTGAGCACTATCTACATTCAACATACACATATATATTATATACACACACATATTATAAAATACATACACACACACACACATATATTATATTATATTATATATGGAATACCTGTATATGCATTTCAAATATTCTCTTCATAAATTTATGTAGTTTTGTTTTGGGGTTTTTTTTTGTTTTGTTTTACACACAAAAAAGATTTTATAACCAAACAAAAATGTTGCCATGTTGGTTTTACCATTGGCTACTGCAGTTCTAAAATACTTGTTGCATTTCAGTCTTACCTCTTCATCTGAAGAATCCTCGGCGTACTCGTCAACAGTTTTGGTCTTTTCATTCAAAGCATCCACAGCATCCTTGACTGATATCTCCAAACTGGAAGCTTTTTGGGACTCTTCTTCGCTTGCCCCACCAAATTCAATTTTATCTTCTTCATCTTCATCATCATCAGCAGCAGCAGCTGCATCATCATTTTCAGATGTTCCATTGATAAAAGTTATTTCTTCTAATTCCTTATCCTCTCCCTCTTCTTCATTTCCTGAAGCAGCATCTTTGTCTCCAGACTCATCACTTTCACTCTGGAAATAAGAGAACTTGTTAAGTGAGCATGTATTTTAACATATTTATGCAGTACAATCAACCCTCACTCGGCCAGGGCCTAGAATACGCCGACTGCATCCCCTGCAGAGGGGTAAGTCCCCCAAACAGGTGCCACCTTTTCTCTTTAAAATAGTCTTGCAACTTTGGTGAAAAGAAAAAAAAAAAGACTCAGAATTTTTAACTGATTTTGGTATTAAATGACCCATCAAGGGTTGATATGCCACGAAATCAATCAATCAATCTTCTCTCCTCTGAAACCCTTCAGACCCAAAATGGTGAAAGAGAGTATTGACTGTATTACAATTGTACCCCCTTAATCCACCAATCTTGGGACCCGGCCATTGCTAGACTACAGAAAATGCTGGAAAACAGAACAATATATTCAATATAATTCACATAATATAAATTATAATAAATGAAAATTGTTTGTTTATACTTTTTAATCAGCGTATTTTTCGGCAGATAAGATGACACTTGAATCATACAAAAAAAACACTCCAAAAATGAGGTTGTCTTATAGCCCAGATATAAAACAGTGACTAAAACCATAAAATTCAGACTGGAATGGGGATCTCGTCTTATTCACCAAAATATATACAATAGTTGTACTAAAAATAATTCATAAGATTCTGAAAAAAATTAATAAATACATGTCTAATTTTATTCTAAGATGTTGAATTTAGAGTTTTTTGGATTCGGTTTCAAACCACGGTTAGGCTTTTACACATTCGGCTTAACTGAATCGAAGATGTGGCAGATCCACAAACTAATGGTGGGAGTTGCCAGACCACAGAACGCCATATTAGAGAGGTACAACCTGTATTACAATTACAGTCAACCTTTCTCTTCTAAAGCACCCGCGACCCAGATGGGTGAATGCGAGAGAGTTGACAGTAAAAGAAAAATTCAATTTTTGGTTATTTTTTATGATTTCACTTTTGTTAGAACTGAAAAAAAATTTTTTTAATGGACCTATGGAAAAAATGGGATGATTTAGATCAAGTTCTATTCACAGAGGAGCACAAGAAATACTTTTTCATTTATTTCACACTCCAAAGTACACAAGATCTCTTCATTTTTCATTAAAAAAAAAAAAAAAATCTACATATGTGGCTCTTATAGTAAACTTAAAGTAGCTCTTGATGCAACCCATGATGTCACAGATAGGGTTTGTTGAACAAATACATCAAAACTTTCATTCACTCTAACGTTCACATATAGTGACACAGCAAATACTAAAAGTATTTATAAAAATCCAGGGGAAATCTTTTTACAATATGACAGTGGTATTAGGGGAGATAAAGTTATTTTCAAAGCCTAAGATTAGGCACAAGTTTTAGTGATAAATCAATTTGATACAGACTACACATGAAGTTTGATCAAGTCTCTCAGATGCGTCACAATTATGGCATAATTTAGGAGATATTTGCAACACTTGTGACTTTAATAAACAAAAAATTCATTTTAAAATTACTTTTAAATAAATGATCTTATATAATACGCCATGTGATTGTCTATATTTTATGTCAGTAACATTTGTCAAGGGAGATAACTATTAAATGCTAATTGAGTAGTCTCCCTTATTTTTTTGCAAATGTGTAAAAAATCTGGGTTCATTTTATTCTGGTTGAACATAAACAAGAAAATTCTGAGCAACATAATGTTAATCACTGCTACCCACAACACTGGTTTATTGCTGGGTTTAGGTTATTCATGTGTTCTGACATATGTATATGTATCCGGACTTCGCCCAGTCTTAACCGTTAATAGTAGAAACTTGAAATTTTGCAAACACACTCTTCAATGAGATGGGGAAATGTTTTTGTTTTTTGAAAATCACCCCCCGAAATAGGTTTTTAGCAGGGGGTTCAATATGCAATGTAAATTTAGGCTAAATAGGTCACTAGTTTGTGCCCGCTTGTTTTGAAAATTCAGAACCTTTTTTAGTGATCACAGCCCAACAAAAGGCAACAGAAGTAACTTATTCATTGAACCCAACTTTTTAATTGATCACCGCCAACACAGCATATATGGGTGTCGATGATTCATAATTTCTCTTGGAATGCTAGTTTTTTTATGTAGTGCAATTGCAAAATAATTTAAATAGCTCCATCATTTGACAGCATGGATATGGGTAAACTTAAACTAGTATAGAAATAATGAGGGCTAGTATGATGGTAGTGCTAGTGGCGAGTATGAAATTGTATCTGGAGTTTTGATTAGGGTTAAGTTAAAATAAATCCTTCTTACAAAATTGAACACAAAAGATTTGGTCCTGAAAAAGGTTTTAAATTTAATAAACTTCACGGGGGAAGGGGAAAAAAAGGGCGCACACCAAAACGGCACAAAAGGGTCAAAATTCAATTACCTCGTCGGAACTTTCTTCATCGTCCTCTTCCAATCCAGAATAAGCACTTTCTTCAGATTCACTTTCTGAAGAGTCGGTCTCTTCATTTTCGACATCACTCAGATTTTTATTCCACAGATCGAGCTGAAATTAGATCAATCAAATCCTAAATTGTAATATAAAGACAGTTTGTTTTTGTTTTTTTTGTTTTTTTTGGGGGGGGGTTCACTTTTAAAAAAAGTTAAAGTCTACCGTATATGTAAGATTATTTTTTGTCATTACGCACATGGAAATTTTTAAAAAACTGATTGAAGTAAATAAAGAAAGAAAAAAAACTTCCAAATCGCAGTGCATAAGCAAAATAAGTACATTATTTCTAATGTTTAATATACAGAAGAAGAAAATATATTGCAAAAACAAAGAGAACACAAATTTTAGACGAAATAAAACATTTTTACTACTGAAGAAAATCGCACACTTTCTTCCGAACCAACACGATGGCGATATATTTTTACATCAACAAAGTTGATTTAAACACACATTTCGAGACATATACATTTTTATATATATACATTATTGTCTACACATTCAAAAATTTGTTAAAATATCTTTTAACTTACGTCATCTGTTTCCAAATTAAGATTTTCCGCTTGGGGAATTTTTCTCTTACCAACCTGTTTCACCATGATGCCTTATTGCCATGTGGGTACAAAGACGTAAGTAATCGATAAATTGTTATCGCTACACAAAAATAATAGAGAATAAATCTAGCTCCAAAAATCCAAAGAGAAGATTTAATTTTGATTTAATTATTTAAATTTTAAATTTGGAATAAAGACAGGTTTAAAACTACGTTTATAGTTATTATTTGTTAAACACTATATCTATGCATTAGTTCAGTCTTTTTTTTGGGTAGTATTTTCGTTTTTAATGTTAGCGAGAGTTCTTCTAAGGTAGAGAACTCTATCCAACTTTCTCTACAGACGGAAGTGGCGCTTCATTCAAACATGTCTCAACAGGCAACGCTCGTATCCTTGGTGAATTTATCTGCGAAATAACAGCAATCATGAAATTCTTCTGTCTCCGTGCTTATCGTTAAAGTTTAGCCAGCAAAAACTATTTCTTTTTCATTCTCTGAGCATAAATCGAAAGATGGCCGAATCCGATTTCTCTCAGGTTTTTCGCGATCAAGAATCCGATGAAATCAGTTTGGAAACTTCGGTCCCAACAGACACTTTCTCCCCAGAAAGGGACGATCGTGGCCGGAGAGTAAGGCCAGGAAGGAGAGACGATCATATACCTGGCCTGTCGTCGACAAACACCAAAAGTATATTAGAAAAGAAACAGCTTTTGCACGATTTACAACTGTACAAAATCGAGTTGTCACAGAGGGACATTGCCATTGACAATCTGAGAGCACAACATATGAACAAAACGGACGAATTAGAAGAGAAATTAAATGAAGCCCTTTACCAAAAACAGATCTTGCAAGCTCGACTTGAATCTGAACTCCGTGTACAACAAGTGAGTCTTTAATTTTCGTGTCTCTGTCAATGTTTATTTCTGAGATCAGCTGTTCGTGTTGTTTAGTTCGCTCGGGTCGTGTAATGGTTAGCACGTCTGTCTTACACACAGAGGGTCCCGGGTTCGATTCCCGTTATGTGGAAATCTCTTCATTGGGACAAATCCCTCTGTGCACTCAGCAGTTACTTAAGTACACTTTAAGCTGTGTGATTATGGTAGGAAAGAATGAAAAAGGTAATGCTCCTAGATCGGAATACTGTATGACTACGAGTGTACGACGAGCATACCTCGCCTAAAGATTGTTGGGCGGAATCCAGACCTTTCTTTCTTAAGTTACTATAAGTTACTACTATACATTGATTTTTACTTTTGAACCAGTTTCTTCCTCTTTGATGTCTTTCTCACTACGTTTCGGCCGCTATACCCTCCAGCCTTTGATGTCTTGATTTCTGGAGACAAGGTGTTGATTGATTCTTTCGGATCAGTTTCCTCATTTTTGTTGTCGTTATAACAACTTACCTCATACCCTCATCTGGTTTCGTTTCCTGAAAGCCGTAAGTTCAATCCCTGGGTCAGGTAGTGCAGAAATATACAGCGGTCCATCTAGTCTCGCAGACCATTACTATTGTAGTGAGTTTGATCCTCACTGGGTGCCCTACGCTGTTTTGTGTGTGAGGCTAAACTTAGTAAATAAATAACCAATGGCCTTTTGAGTAGTAGTTCATTATTTTTTTATTAGCAAGCTAGTCTCCCAGACCATTACTAATGAGTTATTTCTTCGCTGGGTGCTATACTGGTGGCAGACCTACCAGGTCTCCCGCAATTTTCGGGAGACTCCCGCATGTTGAAGACAATTGCTGTCCCCGCCCCCTGCATGTAATGAATTTGTACGAATCTCCCAAAAAATATGACTGGAAAAAAAATTTTCCCTCCTATTTGAAGACATACCAAGTCTCCGGCATTTTGTTGATTATCTTAGTTTAAAATTATGTTAAGACACTGAAATAACTGTTTTAGAGCTTTTAGAATTGCCAATTTAACTCGACACCCAACCAGGGGAGGGGGGGGGTCATGTTTTAGGAAATCACCCTCCTGAGAATTTCTAAACCTTGGCAGGTCTGTGGTGGCTCTGTACCAGACTAAGCTTTGTAAATAACCAAGGACTCCTGATCATGGAGTAGTGGTTCACTGGTTTGGTTGGCAAGCTAGTCTCTTTGGTCATTACTACTGCAGTGAGTTTGGTCCTCATTTAAGCTAATATTAGTAAATATAATTATAGGTGCCTCACCAGACAAGCTCTTCTCACTTGTTAATGTTAATCTTTTAAAAAATCATTGAATAATAAAAAATACATCCTCCCAAAATATTTTGTTAACATTTTTGCCCCCCCCCCAAAAAAAAGTAGGAGAATCAAAACTGATTTATCTTTTGTTTGTAGGAGGAATCCAAAAGATATCAAGAATCTATGAGAAGCCAACTCGAAGATGTAATCAAAAAGCAACATAAACTGGAAGCCTCCAATGCCATACTAAGGGAAAAGTCAAGCGACGTTAAAAACAGTCTGATATGTCTTGATCTGACCGAAGAACAGTACTACAAGCTTCGAGGCCAGAACGAGGACGCCTGGTCTCTGCGAGACTATGTAGCCGTGAAACTCTTCGAGAAGAACCTCCCGCTGCAAAGCGAAATTCAGCAGCTGAAGAGAAAGCTTGGCTCGTGTGAGTCCGAGCGAACGTCGCTGGGTGAAGAGGTGAAGCTACTGCAGAAGAATTTGGACGAGGAACGAATCGCTCACGGTGAGCTGAGGGTAAACTTTCAGAAGATCGGCCAGGAATTGTCCGAGTGCCAGGCCCAGGTGCAAAATGATAACTACCGCATCAGCAATTTTGATTCAATCAAGTGCGAGCGCGACACCCTGCAGAGAGAACATGGTGAGCTGAAGAGGCAGAACCTGGTTTTTGATTCTTCTTATCAGACTCTCCAGAAGGAACGAGATGAAATCAGCAGACAGCTAGCTTCCTGCAAGCAAGAAGTGGCTTTATTAACACAAGACAAAAATTACCTAACACGGCAGGTGAGTGGAATTTATGGTACTCTTGTAATACTGGGGTCCACAGCGTATTATGCATAAAAGACTAAGAGTTATTGTGAATTGGGGATGTTGTATAGTGCCTTGGCCCGCAGGAGGAAAATCGTTGGGTCCAGGAAAGAAAGAAGACTCGAAAGTTGTTTGTAAAAATATGTGAACATATTTTTATTTCTTTAGTTACATTTTGTCCCAGCCCTAGGCGGTCTGCCTGAGTCTCTGTCCTGCTTTATGGGGATTCGAACGCCCATGCTGGTGTCATTTCCGGTTTCCACATCCTGTTTTTTGGACACCTACACATATGCTAAGGTGACCGTGTCACTTCCACTTCTGCACAGGTGTTTGACCTGGAAATGACCTTCTCGTGTAGTATATCATAACAGGGAGTCCGGACATAAGCAAAAAAAAATCCTTAGTTAAAACATAAATCAATATACATAACGTTTGAACACAAAACGGCATACGAGTGATACAAAGCCACAAATTAAAACAGAAACAATAATTTTATTTAAAAAAGCCAAAAAAGCAATTTATTTTAATTCAAAACAATTTAATAACAATAATTTGATACACAATTTTATACAGTTATTTAATAGTTTATTTTGATACAATAATGCAAGGGGAATAACTTTTAGTCTTTTACACATATTACACCCTGGACCCCACTATTACAAGTGTACCAAATATATGACTACAAATTGTTTTTTAAATTTTTTTTATTTAACTTTTATCTCCTATAGAGCCTATTATTGATATTTAGGGACAATCAATGTTCCCTATCTATTATCTGGACCTTATCCCAGAGAGGATATTATGTGACCTTCTCTCTCCAAATAAGGCCTAGCACAGGGCTTCTCAAACCTTTTTCATTCGCAACCCCCTCTAATAAGGCAAATCTTTTTGTGACTCCTCACTCGTTGTTATAGTCGTAATAAAAATAAATATATAAGAACAAAACAAATTAAAAATAAAAGTAAATATATAAGACTAAAATAAATTAAAATAAATATATACGACTAAAAGAAATTTAAAAAATAAAACTATATATATACGACTAAAAGAAATTTAAAAATAAAACTATATTTATGACTAAAAGAAATTTAAAAATAAAACTATATATATGACTAAAAGAAATTTAAAAAATAAAATTATATATATATACGACTAAAAGAAATTTAAAAAATAAAACTATATATATATAAGACTAAAACAAAGTAGATGTTCTATATTTAATGAATTCTAATTGCATAAATATTTTATCCATTTCCAGGTGAATGAACTGACAAATCGCTGCAGTTTGTTGGCTGAGAAACTTGAAGAATCCAATTTACAGCTGGAGAATGCCAAAAAATCACGAGAGGAAATGTATGAAAAGTATGTGTCTTCCCGTGACCAGTACAAGTGTGAGTACGAAAACAGACTGAGGGGGGAACTAGATACGATTCGTTCTCAGACAAATACAGAGATTGAACGACTTCGCACATCTACCAAAGAACTGTATGAACGAGAAAACCGTAATTTACGAGAAGCAAGGGAGATGGCCATCTTGGAGAAAGAGAAGTCTGAAAGTAGTGGACAGGAACTTCATGCCAAATATGAGCAGCTTCTGAACGAATTCCGAACGTTACAGATGTCGGGAGAACAAAGACTTCTTGATTTACAAACCGAGGTGAAACTAAAGGCATTCGAGGCTGAAAGATCTCATCTGTCTTATGAAGAAACCTGCAAAAATCTCAAAGAATACCAACTGGAAATTGAAAAGCTCGAAGCGAAATACGAAGTGCTGCTCAAGGAATATTATGCCATGGACGGCGCCAAAAGCAAGAAAATTGCCGAAATAGAATCAGAACTGTCTTCAAAGAATGTCCGTTTGGATTCTTACGACAAACTCGAACAAGAATTGGACAATGTCGTGTTACAAGCT
This sequence comes from Architeuthis dux, assembly GCA_006491835.1. NCBI lineage: Eukaryota > Metazoa > Mollusca > Cephalopoda > Oegopsida > Architeuthidae > Architeuthis > Architeuthis dux. The sequence continues at coordinate 7,541,672 of VCCN01006196.1, forward strand.
GCTGAAGTTGAGGATGAGTCAAATGCTGAAAAGGTGTTTCTCGCGTACGGCTACGGCGCCAACATGGGGGCAAATGCCAAACGCCGATTAAAGCAGAGTGTAGATTTGGCAAGGAGGGTTCTCCTGCTTGAACGGACTAATGCGACTCTCAAGCAGGAGCTGGAAGCCGAGCGTGATAACGTCCGTGAGAAGGCGGATGAGGTGAATTCGTGCAAAGAGCTGCTCGGGGCTTCCCAGCAGCCGCAGAGCTACCTGATTGAGTCGATCAAGAATCGAGATGAGTTGCTAAAGAAGCACAAGAAATGTCTGCAGGATTCTGAGCAACGGATCGGAGACCTGCAGGAGGAACGGGTGCAGCTGATGCAGACACAGAATCAGATGTCACAGGACATGGAACGACTTTTGAACCACCAGGCAGAAATCGCTCTGATCAAGCAGATCCTCGTCAAAATGTCCAGGAACAACTCAGAAGGCCCGACTGCAGAAACTGAGTCAAATGTTTACAAGCCTGGATCCATTTCTTTCAGTAAAACATGATGAGCACATTTTATTTGATTGATTTTTTTTTTTTTTATATAGATTTTTAAATTAATCATTATTTCGTGATCAAGGGACATAAAATATATATATTTATTCGAAGGAGAGTGAGATTTATATATACATACGCACACACACAAAAACCGGTAAAAATTGATCCAATATTTGGGACTGATTACACCAATCACTGCTAAACAAGCTAACATTACTTTGTTTTCTAACTGTACTTACTCGAATATAATTGTTCTAGCTAAAATCAGTAATCTTTTATATGTTATCATTTTTTTTTACACTCGAGTATGTTATGCACCGATTTTAACCCAGAGTTATAATATTACATTTCTCACATTGTACACACACAAGTAAAAACGGTAGTTTTTTTTTTGTTTAAAAAAAAGGATTTTTAGAATTTTAATAAAGTTAATAAGACAAATATGCGAAGCATAACAACATGAAATGTCAAATTATAATTTACTTATTTAATATAATCTCATCTTGCACTATCAAAAACAATTTTTAAATAAGGGATTATTTTCGTCTATGTCCGTGTATTCAAGGGAAATAACTTTTTTGTCTTAAATCTTTGGCCCCCACTGTTGTATGTGTACCTAAATACATGTCAAATATATGTATTCTTGAAAAACCATATCAACTTTAGAGGTGATTTTCATTAATATATTATAGTGTTAAACCTTGTTGAGTATGATACAAGTGGGGTAGGGTCAGGGGCACACCCTCATGTCTGCAGCAAAATCTGAGGGATACAGAAGTTTTTATTGAAATCTATATAAAAAGACCTTGTGTTTTGCATGCATCTTGTTGATATGCAAAATAAATACTTTGGTCGAGCATTTGAAAGTAATTTTGGCTTTAATGAAAATAAATAATGAATAAACAAAATAATAATCATTTGTTATTTTGCATCTTGTAGATAGATAAAATAAATACTCAGGCTGTTGTTTAGCCGAACCGTCACTCAAAAACGTTTTTATATTTCATCTCACAATACAAAGTAACATTGTACATAATTTTATTTATTATGTAATCGGAAAGTTTACCAAAACTCATCAATGTAATTGTTATGTTTGCTTGCATATTTCGTACTGAAAAACTTTCGATAAATCTTTTTTTTTTTATGTATGTGTGTATTGTATTTATTTGTTTAAAAGATATTTACCAAAGAAATATTTCTGAAATAAAAATTTTTTAATTTTTTAAATGTGTTCAAACTTTTTCTTCTAACATTTCTTTAACTCTCTATATAACTAGAGAGCCCATACCTCTGCCAACGCCATTGTCAGGGGAAGTAATTGTGCATGGATCCGCCCACAAATTTAATCACTTCTTCCATAGCCTATTGTCCACCCTTCCACAAAATTTCATTGAGAACTTTTGGAGATATTGTGTGGGAAGACATAAAATTTTGGCGATATTCTGTGGAATGGACATTTAACTACAATGATGGGGAAGTGATTAGGCATGGATCCGCCCCAAAATGTATTCACTTCTTCTGTAGCATATTGTTCACTCTTCCACAAAATCTCATTGGATTTAATTGAGAACTTCTGGAGATATTGTGCAGACAGTCATGACATAAATGGGTTGATTCCCAAAATGCGCACGTAAAATGGAGATAATTCATTTGAATTTTTAAGGAGTTATCTCCCCCTTGAAAGAAAAAGTGGATTATATTGCTTTGAATAAATTAAATTGTTTTTATTTGTGCACTGTTTTTAACATCGAGATTGGGGTGTGTGAAACGTTAAAGGTTTGTATGGAAATAAAGTTGTTTTTATTTATGCACCATTTTTACACACTCGCCCACACAATGTTAAAAACGGCACATAAAAACAATTTGATCTATTCAAAGCAATGGAATCAGTTTTTCTTTCAAGGGGGAGATAATTCATTTTAATTTTTAAGGTGTTATCTCCATTTTAACGTGTGCATTCTGGGAATCCACCCATAAATGTATGGAAAAATATCTCTTAATCAAAAAAGATTCCTGGATCCACCCCAACATTTAACCACAAAACATTGCATTTAAATTCATTGAGAACCTTTGGAAATATTGTGTTGTTTTTTTTCATGAAAGAACCCTTTTTCGAGCACACTTTGGGAAAATATCCATGGAAAACATGTATGGAAAAAAAACGGAAACATATCTCTCAATCAAAAAAAGATTCCTGGATCCACCCCAAAATTTAACCAATTCTTCCTTACCCCATTGTCCACCCTGCCACAAAATTTCATGGAAGTTCATTGTGAACTTTTGGCGATATTATGTGGTGTGGACATGCAACTATAACGTAAGGGAGGTAATTGTGCATGGAACCGCCCCAAAATTTAATCACTTCCATAGCCTATTGTTCACCCTTCATATGAATCTAAATTAACATGCAGGTTGCTAGAAATGATTAGCCTTGGGACATATGGGTGGTGAGAATGTTAACTTAATATAGGTTTTCTTTTTCTTCCTTTTTTCTCTTCCCTCTCTCTCTCCCATATTAGGAGGTGGGATTTGATGAACTTTCTATTTCAATTAGGGGCTCCCATACAGTGTTCATATCTATGCTTGGTCTACTCAGGAGGTTACTATAGCCTAGAATGTGTACTGATTCTTTTAATTGCCTTAATCTACAATTTTTCTTCTCTGTCTATTATTCTGACTTCATTCCATAGAGGTATGTGACCCCCCCCTTTCCCCATCACACGTGATCAGCTATGCCTGTTTTCATTGTTTCACCTTGGCTTTTCAATGTTCATCTAACCTTACTTTGAGGGGGCGGCTGGTCTTGCCTCTGTATTATCTGCCACAACTGCATGGAATGGTATACACACACTTCTTAGTCATATTCTCTCCTGAGGGAGGCTTGGTTCTGGAGAGATGTGTCCTCAGAGTTGAATTGCTTTTGAATACTGTCCTGATGTTATATTGACCACAGATCTTCTGAATCTTTTCCAACATGCCTCTGATGCAAGGGAGACAGTCAGTCGACGGTTATTGTCCTCGACTCTTCTATCTCCGTTCGTGGAACCTGATGTTATACTTGCTGGGTAGTTACTATGAAGGGTATTTCTAATACTGATCATCTCCTGTTGGTAAGTGTCTGGGTCACCACTTATGAGTTTTGCTCAATGTTGTAGGCAAAGACATTGGTAAGCACTTCTAGCAACCTTCCTAGCAGTCACAGGTTCAATCCCTGGGTCGGGTAGTGCTGAGAAATCACATACGCTGGTTCAGTGAAAGGGACAGACAAGGGACAATGCAAGGCAAAATTGACTGAAGAAATACCAATACGAGAAACCCCACTCCTGAAATGGACAATGGAACAGTCTACCCCTGTGGATTGAATAACGGGTACGTTCAAAATTCTGTGATGGTTATGGTGATGATAGTAAGACAGACACCTGAAGAAGGCTGAATGGTATAACAGCCGAGACGTGATAAAAACAACCAAGATGAGGACACTAGTATTTTGTAAAAACGTTGTAGCAGCACAGGTATAAATACATACTTTTAGTTATATACTACCCTGGCTTTTTGCCAAATCTCTGGTCATAATATAAACCTAATTCCTGTAAATCCATCTCCTAGGCAGTACCTCCTCATTTCACTAATGGTGGCAATATGCTGATTGAACTTGGCAATTTTTGTGCCCACCCATACACAAATGTGTATGCGTTCCCACATTGAAAAAAAAGCCTTGTGTCACATCTCATCTCTGTGGAAAGATCTGTAAATACCTCCTAATTCAGGTAAACTTTTTTTTCACCACCATAAACTGATTTTATTGGAACCAGTGTTGGGAAAATACCACAGTACACAGGATTTCTTTGCTTGTCACCATGAGCTACTAGTTTAAAAGATGATTGATTTGTTTAGCAGCATATCAACCCTTGATGGGACATTTAATGCTGAAATCAGTTTAAAACTTTAAAAAGAATAGTCTTGCTACTTTGGTAAAAGGTTATTCTTTTTAACTAGGGTCTTGTGGCTTTGGTGAAAGAAAAGGTGGTCACTGATTGGGGGACTACCCCTCTGCAGGGCATGCAGTCGGCGTATTCTAGGCCCCAGACGACAGAGCCATTTAAAAGATGAAGAACGCCTGTCATTTCAGATTGGATAATGTAGAATGTCAACTTGACTTTCCAGCTGAAGTACATGTTCACTGCTCAGTGTCTTGACATTGTCATGTCATCATTTCTCGGTTCATGAACATTGACAGGAAAGTTGTGAATACAAGAATATATGATGATGCTACATTTTCATCAGGCATTCCCATACTGTGATAGGTATTGCTGTAGCTCTCTGGGTTAGTTGTAATAATGCTCTATCCCTGAAACCAGGCCTGCCCCCTGATGTTGGATATTTAGGCGGCTGTGGGCGGAGGTCACAGATTTGACCCCCACAGGTGTTGAAAGTTAAACAGGATTTGGACGAAAACCCCAAACTGCAAGATGTCCAGAACCGGAAACAGACACAACAGGTGTGCAAAAGTCAGAAACAGGCGTTTGAATCCCATAAAAGGCAGAGAGACACACCACCTAGGCTGAGGGAAGACGCATGGCCAGTTCCCCTGTTGGGAAAAGTCTGTCGGCTCTCATTGTCTCTCCCATTCTTTATTCTCTACCACAACACAATGTATCTTATGAAATAAAAATATATCCTCATATTTTTATAAACAAGTTTTGAGTCTTCCTTTTTCTCAAAGTTCAGGATTTTCATCCTGCCGATCAAGGGGGCTATACAACACAGTCATCATCTGATGAAGGCTTTTTGGCAACACAGCTGTTGTTTTTTACAGCAGCAAGTGTATGAAATTATATTTTATAGGTTATTGGTCATTCTATGTGTCTCAACCTTAACAGGCACCAGTAAACGAGTTTGCCTAAAGAGCCCTCAAATATTGAAGCCACCAGTCCAATAATCTGACATGTAAATATAATATTGGCAGCAAAATCTTTTGGCTTTTACTGAAGCTTGTATGACTTTTCTCTCTTGCTGATCATTCGACTAAAAATGGATTTCAATTTGGAAACAGAACTAAGCTGTTAATAAAGTATTTGATTGATTTCACATTTTTGCCAAAGGAAAAATTGGTTTCTTATTTCTTGGCCTGCTCAGCCTCAATAATAAAATCAGTGCAGAGGGCACAAAGCTGCTTTTTAAAGTCTGGTTCTGATGGCAATCAAATACGATTATTTAAGCAGTTAAATGTCTCTCATTTCAAATACTTTTTCAGGTATTTAGCCAGTATGTTGATCAAGGCATCATATTGTGAATTCAATTAATTATATCTTATGCTTGAGAGAAGCAAATATGTCACAAGTATTTTCAGGAGCTGATGATTGCACATGGTGAAATTTATAGAGGAACCCTCTACTATGTAGGGTTGAGAGTGTCAACCCCCAAGAAAGAATTTTATTCTTTAAAATGGATTCTAGTGCACCATCACTCTGACCAGTCAAAACTCAGCATAGAAAAAAAACCATTTTTTAACCAATCATTTTCTGCTGTGCAGAGCTCACTCTGGGATCCTATCTATGGTTATAAAAGAATTCCTAACTCGACATCCACCAATCTTTTTCACCCCAAACTCAAACATAGACATCTCTGTCAGCCATCTTCCACAATCCCTTTCATTCAGGTCTCTTCAACCTACAACTTCTAAAAGCTTTGTTCTGAGCTACATGTGAGCTCTGACACAAACTCAAGTTGAGTTATCATAACGACCTAACTAAAGATAGGTGGTACATACTATCCCCAATGTATTTTAAATAGCAATAAACTAATTTAACATTGTTATTTTATTACTCTTAATACTCAGCTTATTATTGGGGACTTAATTATTTCCAGAAATCTATTACTGAAAATTTATATAATTCTCTTTCAATTCTCTGAGCAAAATTTGGAATGTTAATGTTTTTCTTGGAGTTATATGTCTGTCTGGAAAGTATCCAGTCATTTAATGTTAACATAAAAAATATCCTACCTAGGGCAATGGTGCCTTAGACCTTGTAAATTACTCCCCCTGAGACATCACACACTTCCACTTTTCAAAACAGTCTGCAAAGTCCTCTTTTAGGATCACTATCAGCTGCCACGCCTCGTTCTCCTTACTCTCATCCATGATGATCTCTCTTAGGGAAAAGCTAGAAGACACAGAGAGCTAAATCTGTACTGTAGGGGTAGGGATGAGAGACCTAGGGGATGCAATGTTTTGTCAAAAAACCTTGCACGATAATGACTCGCTCAGTCATTGTGAATCCAACTATCGTACAGAACACAAGCTCACTAAATGGTGTCTCACTGCCAACTGAATAACCCTATATTAGAGTGTCTGTTCATGCATGCGCAGTAAGGTACTCTCTGATTGGTTGCCAAGTTACATCAAAGCCGTAAAAACGGTTCTCAAGGTATTCAAAATAGGTGCCCGGGAAGAAAAAAAACTTCAAATATAACAACACATGAAAATTAAATGGGGTGGGGTTGAACTCGTGCCACCTCCCACCCCCTCCATTTGTAGCATAACCGACTTCAAGCGTATTTGCGTCGGCACCAAAAAAAAACCATTGTGTATCGAAACGACCTCGTTGAAGATTTCAAGCGCAGCTTCCGATAAACAAAGACGAAAACACCATACGAAAAAGCCAGACAAAGATCTGGGAGGGAGAGAAGGGTTTAAATCAGACAGGAAAGCAGAAACGTCGAAACGGAGATTTTCCTCAAATAACGCTGAGATAAACATTGTGTATCTGGGTCCTTGCTATTCATTCATAGTTGGATACTAATTCGATAGCTAGTTTCTTTTCTACTCCCCCGCTTAAGCTGTTCGTTGATTGGCTAAACGGACCATGCTACTCTGTAAAGGACTCTGTGATTGGCCAACCACTGCCACAACTAATTCCCGCTCAAATTGACGGCCATGTTTGAACATCCCAACAAATGCACGTGCGTATCTGGAATTGCCTTTGTTCGGTTGTTTAAACACGTGTACACGTATTTTACAACACATTCACACTAAAAAAAATATTCAAATCTAACAACACAGGAAAAGAAATAATACTTTATAGAGGTTTCATAAAATTAAATAAGTCGGGCCCATACACATTTAAAAAAAACTTTAAATGCCAACGACCACTCTACGGCTACCATCCCACATACATCCTCGCCAAACCCTCCATATACACTCACAACCTTTTTTTGCCCGCTGCTCGTTTTGCCTTGAAAGTACCATTTATGGCTGGATACTTTTGGGGACATGGAAGCATTTTTTGTCAATATTTGAGAAAATAACGCGAAAAATTACATGAAAATTAATTTTTTGTAAGAAATCTTTGTGCCATTCTTTAGAATAATGATTTGAGAAAATTCCGATATACAAATTATTAGTTTCCAATGCTTAGGGCCGGATATATTGGCTAGAAATGACATTTACAGGTCACCAGAGGTCAGCACCAATGGTAATGCTGGGATCAAGTTACTCTTGAACACAAATTTGCAGTCGTTTGGGAGTCTATAAAACGTAAAGAAAGAAACAAACGAACATTCAATCTGTATTGTATTAGTGGATGAAGTATTCTAACACATTATTTGTATTAATTTTTATCAGTTGTTACCTTCATCTTAATTTTAGTTGTTTTTAAGGTGACCAGTCGTAAACTGGACTCCCTCTGGCAATGAGGGGTGTGAGTTCGATTCACGCCTAAGGTTTGTTCTTTATTTCCGATCGCGCTGTTATTCGTTGCCATAGAAACAATGGCCCGAATTGAAAGTTGTATAAAAACATCTAAAATTAAGATGAAGGTAAAAACTAGTCAAATTCAATAAACAATAAACGAACATTCGTCGTCTTTATAGTATTAGATAAATACATCCCAAATCATTTCATTAAGTGCGTGCAAAGGTTCTCAGCGCCTCTTTTGAAAACTAAACATTGAATACGCAGTGGAAAACCGTTTTTTTCGCTGGAAACTTTTGCACACACCTAATACTATAAATTGCATTGTAATTCGAAGAAAAAGAGGACTGTCGGTGGTCAGGAATTAATGTAAGCATTACTGACAGAATAGGGCTATTACATGTATAATTATTATTTTGTAGCAATGTTTTGCTATAGAAATTCATTGCTAATGATTTTACTATAGAAATGCATTGCAAATATATATTTATATATAAATTCATAGCATCATCATTCATCATCGATGGCTTTCTATAACCTCATGCTTCCTTTCAGCTAATTTGTGTATTCCATCATAGGCAGATACAAATGTTCCCAGCATTTTTTGACAAAATCTTTTGTAAAATAATAAGTCACACACTGACATACGATAGTAAGACAACAGTTTTATTGCGAACTGATTTTCTTTACAACCTGATTGTTCCACTGGTAAACATCTAATGGCCGCTCGTCTGCGGTCACGTGGTCATCAGAATTAGGGAGCGCCCCCTACGTAAGGGCCACAACTCTGTTCATAGAACATTTGTACTTAACATCTTTTATTCATATAAATTCATAGCATCATTATTCAGTCATCAAAGTATTATTCCTAGCTTTCTAGGACCGTACGTCACCTTTCAGCTAAATCGTGTATTCCATCATAAGAGAACGATTCCAGTTTTGATTCTATGTATTCTTCAACAAATCTTTTGATATCTTGAATTTTTTGGGAACCGTTGACCAGTCATGGAGCGTTACATGAAGCAAAACAAGTTATGGTCTGAACGTGACTGGTCTATAGAATACGCTGCATGTGGAAGAACTTCCTATCTCAGGTCAATGATTGTTTGCTGCGTTGTCATGCAGCAAAATGTTTGCTGTGTTGTCATGCAGCAAAATGTTTGCTGCGTTGTCATGCAGCAAAATGTTTGCTGCGTTGTCATGCAACAAAATGTTTGCTGCGTTGTCATGCAGCAAAATGTTTGCTGCGTTGTCATGCAGCAAAATCATCTGTCGACTGCCCATATACAGGTCTTTTCTCTTCCAATATGTCATTCAAATGCATTGTCTGATTCACCATCTTTCTGCAAGTTCTTGTGTTGCATCTTCCTTCAAAGGTCCCCACAGTTCACCAGTTTTGTTTTGATATCTTTCGTGCTTGCACCTACTGCATCATTACCAGAAGCTTCAGTTATCCACTGCCTAGCTTCTGCAGCACTTTTATTTTATTTATTAAACATTAAGCATAAACGGTGCCGAATGTGCATTGTATATTCAGCCATGATTTTCACCAGAATTAAATTAATATTATCACTTTTCTGCAAACAATTAAAGAGTGTGCATATGCAAGCAATAAATAATTGAGTGGACTTGAAAGACACTTTTAAAATTTCCCTAACATTCAGCAAAAGATAGCGCTAGGAACTTTTGCATCTACCATTACTGACTCACGGCTGCATAAATCTGCGAGTAGGTGGTTGCAGACCGAGTGTCAGAGGGGAAATGAGAATCTCCCTTGCTCATCGACGACCTTGTATCTGGACGATTATATTCTGTCGTACAGGGTGAGTTTTGAGTGATGGTCTGACCTACACTTTGACTCGTTTCTGGTGAGCAAACAACTCCCTAATTCTGATAACAAATATCACCAGTAACCTTTCCAGAATGGCTTCAAATTCAGTTTCCCACAATCACTGAGTGACGACATTGTTTCGTTTACACAACGAGTTGACAGGTTTCTCCACACTAACTTTGGTAAATGCAGAATTAGGAAGAGCAACAGTTTAATCTACTCTTACTCTTATTCATACAACGAGGAATGTACAGTGGTCCCCCTTATCCGCGGTTTTAGTTACCGTCAGAAATAAACTAGAAATCACTCAGAGAGCGCATACCTCTACCAACGCCATTTTCAGAGGAAATAATATTGCATGGATCCGCCCCAGGATTTAATCACTTCTTCTGTAGCCTATTACCCACCCTTCCACGAAATGTCATTGAAATTCAATTAGAACTTTTGGAGATATCATGTGGACAGACATGAGTGTATACATAAATGTATGTGAAAAAAACATGGGAAAATATTTCTGAATCAAATTTTTTTTTTAAAAACACAAAAACGTTTCTACCGAATAAGAAATATCAGAACCTACCTACTCTCTCTTGATAAGATAATACTTTTCAACACAACATATAAATCGAGAGGGAAGAACTTTGTTCAAGAAAAATATAAATGCCAAATATACGCTATTTCCTTGATTAAGTACCTAACCGTTACACGATTATATCTATATAAGCAATTTACTTTTTCAGTTATATCCCAGAGTTGCTTAACTTAGAATATAAATTTTTCAAAATGGGCCCGACCCTATCTGACCATTGTATACTTGAAATGTTCATTTTATCGCACAATTGTTTTGAAAGAGTTGATATTTTGGAAAATTACTTAAGCAACCGAGTGGCTTATATTAAATAACGTGTATTAAGCAAACCTACTGAAATTTACAGAAAGTGAGAGTACGATATCACGAAAATTCGGGAGAAGAATTCGGGGAGAGTGGAAGAAGAAGAATATTGCGGGAATATTACGCAAAATGCGGGAGATTTGACAGGTTTGATATATA
>VCCN01006196.1:7638586-7650537 GCA_006491835.1 Architeuthis dux
AGGAGGCGATCACCATTTGCATGCACAGGATTCGTCCTCGTGGAATCTGTCTCGGGGATTTGGGATTCTTCCCCCCTCTCAAGTCTCTAGTCACCGGGCGGGGGAGATGGGATCCCCCCTCCCCCTGCTGAATTCGGCACTAAATGACCCACCAGCGGTCGATGAGCTGACAAACAAAAACAAAACAATCTAATGTTTTTGTTCATTATTTTTTTTTCTTTTCCATTATGCAAAAACCAAAACTTTTAATTCCAAGCCATTGCCAGATCAGGACTTGGTAAGGCCCTAAGCTATATAAAGTTTTGGGAGCCCCCCTGTTGAAAGATTATGCCAGAAGGTCTCACAACACTTGAAAACATATGTGACTTACATTTTTTGAGGCCCTTGTGGATTGTGAAACCATAAGCTTCAGTTTATTAATTACTGCTACCCACAGCACTGGTTTAAGTGCTGTTGCTGGGTTTAGGTTATTCATGTGTCCACACATTTATATGTATCTATCCGGACTTTGCCGAGCCCTAACCGTTCAGTGTAGAAACTTGAAATTTTGCACACTCACTCCCCTCAATGAGTAGGGTAAATGGTTTTTGAAAATTCCCCTCCAAAATAGGTTTTTAGTGTGAGGTTGAATTTACAATGCAAGTTTATGTCAAATTAACGTGTTTGTGTCCAGCAGCATTCTCACTTGTGTGTTTGTTTTGTTTTTTGTTTTTTTTTGTTTTTTGGACTTTTTAGTGATCACTGCTCACTACCACTATTTTATTTACAAGGTAAAAAAACATATATAGGTGGTGTGATTGATAAGAATTATTTTGACTATTTGAACTCCTTCTTTGTAGTCTGGTGTGGCAGACCATATCTGAAGAGAGAAAGGCTTGCATTACCCTCTCTGGGATGAAGTTCAAATAATAGGGAACATTACTATAAACTGAAAAAATTGAAAGAAGTTGTATAAATTATTTTGTCAGACAGGTCTATAAGTTTGTAGTTTTCTTGGCTCAGCAGGGAGGGAATTATACATCTATCTATCTATTTATTTATAACCTATGTTTCCCTGTCATAAATGTGAATAAAGAAACATGCTTCATTTAGCAGTTGTTCACACAGGGTTGGCAAATATAGGTTCTCAACTAATAAATGTCTTTATAATTATATTCTGTTTAATATAAAATTATCCATTACTTGGTTTCATATATACATACACATGGGATGGATTATATTAATGTTTTATTTAGAAGTCAATTTTCCTCATTATATAGTAATTAGATCATATATATATATAAATAATATATATTGTCAAATCCAATCGTCTTACGACTCCTCAGTGTGGCTACTGACTACCTTGGTGCCTCGAGCTAGGATTGAAACCGGACCTCTGGGCCAGCAGTCCGACAACTTACCAACGCTCCAGGTCACCTCAGCGGATGTAGGTTATTTTTAAACACATATAAACCTATGTTTTTATCTATTTACGAAAGTGCTCAATTCGAAAATACTCCGGAGAGCTATGTGTAAATAGTTAATTCCCTACAATAGTGCTCTACCTCTAAACCGAGGGAGCTTATAGTGCAATGATTAGTTCCCAATGAACCATTTTTAAAAGTTGATATTTTCGTTATTTTTAGAGCTACAATGCTCAGTTTCTTTTCTTATTTTGAAGCTTGAACACTCTATGCATCATAATACAGAGTGCTCAAGCTTCACAATGAAATAAAAACCGTGCATTGTAGCTCTAAAGATAATGAAAATATCAACTTTTTTAAAAGTGGTTTGTTGGGCACTAATAATACGTGGCTCACATGGTTGGGAATCAGTTGGTTGGTACATTAGCCACCATTTCTTTTCTGCTCACCCACTTTTTCTGTACAAAAGAGACCCCTCTCTTATCTTATGGGTTGTATACCTGAAGAAGGCTGTAGAATGGACCAGTTGAAACATTGTGGTAATATAGTATAATGCTGATTGTACTTCCTCTTCATGCCGAAAGATGATGATGATGAAATTGGAAATCTGTTGTTTTATTTCCGTCAATATATATTCTTTTCTGGGCCAGTTTACGGGTAGCTTCGAGGTATGGAAATTCTGTTTCATTTAGTTTTCTAAATGAGTTGGTCACTTTTCTGAGTTACTACTACGAAAATCAAGGGTTCCTCCTCTTTCTTTCACCCGTCTGGTTTAAAGAGCGTCCTACTTCGTCTCTGACCTGTCGCCCTGGATTCAAATCTAAAACTGCTCTACTGCTTCTAACCGGCCTTCACCCCTGACGGGGAGGGGGCCTCTTTGTGCGACCTGTTGCTAACTGCTTCAGATCTCAACACCCTCCTATTTTCAAATCTGGGCCCCTTTTAATGTCTACCAGTAATACGATCTGTCCAGTTTGTCACGTATGCAGTTTAACTCTTTCCTCCCTTAGATAAATTTGATAAGTTCCCTGTCTGCCTTGTTCCCTGAAACTAATATAACGGCCTGTTGTTGCTGACCTAAAAAATACAATGGGCAGTAAATAAATTGCTATATCTCTTTTAATATTAAATGTACACTTACTAAATTTTCAGTGATTATTCCCGATGTACCACTTCTAAGTCCGGTGAAATAAAACCAGCAAAAAGTTAATTGAAAAAGATATTATTATTGATTGATTGGCATTGTCATGATTTAAATTTGCATATGATTTAAATGTTTTTATTTTAGTAAAATTTTGTTTATCAATATTTAACACAGCTTCCTCCTATTTTCAAATCTGGGCCCTTTTAACGGCTACCAGTAATACGATCTGGTTGCATTTCGTTACAGTAACAACAAAAGCAACATCAATAGTCTGTGAACAACTCTTAGAATGATAATGACTCTTATCCAAATTTGACAACACATTTTTTTTATATATATGTATATCAATAGCTCTCTCTTCCTCCCAATAATAAGCGTTTTGCTTTTATAATTTACTTTACAAACAGAAAGGAATGTTTGTAATCTGGAAGGTCAGATTCCTTTTTCATTAATTCACTGACTGTTGACATAGCCACCTTTTTTTTTATTGTCTGTTTTTCGACTACATCACAAGCATTATTACTTCAATGGATCTGTTTGTGACACTTCAAAGACTCTTTTCTTTTGTTGTGAATTTTCACATTAGTTAACTCTTTAACATCCGGTTGAAAATTTTCTAAGTCCAAATCCCAGTCCTGTAAGTGTAATGATTGAGCAGACAATGGCTAAAAATGAGTTTGTTCATTCAAATGTTTATAGTGCCTTTACTTGTTGGGCAGATTGTTGTGAAAATTGGCAGTATTGCAGAAAAGACTTGTGCCACCTCGTGCGTTTTAGGATTTTCGGTCATGTTTGTTTATGTGCGGCCTTGTGCTCTTTAGGAATTCAAGAGTTAAAATACACTCTTAATGTTTTTTTATGATACTTTCATAAACACCATTTTAAACATACAATCCACTGTTGTTATAACAGCACTCATTATAACAGCAATATTTAATGACACGCATTCTAACCAGGGCTGTGGAGTCGGAGTCAGTCGTGGAGTCAGAGGAATTTTCGGTTACTGGAGTTGAAGTCAGTAAATATATACAGATTCTGACTCCAACTCCATGTAAATTGTAACATTACTACTTGAAAACCCACCACATTAGGTCCTTTAGAGCTCCTTCCTGTGGAAGGCCTGCCTGAATGTAAATAAACCATCTGCAAAACCTTAAAAAATTAACTTTTCAAAACTGACAAATTTCCTGAGAAAATGGAAGTCTTATGGATTGAAAGCACAAAAACTTACTTGCAATTTTTTTTTCCTATTTTTGAAAATGTGTGAATAGTACTTAAACATAATATTAAAGGTTTAAGAAAGTATATTTTTTATTAAAAAGTATAATTAAATAACATAGCTGGAAATGAAACATCTAGCCAATTTTAGCCATTTAAAAACAAGAGTTGGAAGTACCAGAAATTGATAAGTCGGATGTTTTGTGTCCGACTCCACAGCCCTGGTTCTAACAGCACGTTTGTTTTTATATTTTCTAAATACTATTGTCAGATTTTAATTTGCTGCAATAGCACATGAAGATTTCAGTGCATTATTTTAAAAACTAAAATTAGTAAACTCCTAAAGTAACCTGAGGCATTAGGCTATGAAAGGCTAATATAAAATAATCTTTATTCAAATGGTTCTTCGGACGATTGAACTCCTTGTTTTTTGTGTTGTAAACAAGGAGTTCAATCGTTGGAATCGGTATATTTTTACCGACCAGTCAGTAAAGTTTTTCTGACTTCAACTCCAGTAACTTGTATATTGTATTGGTTGATGAGGAGTTTGGCTATATGTATGTGGGCTGAGGTTGAAACAACTGGGTCTCTCTGAGAGATTGTGTTGCTTTGGGCAATTATAGCCCATTCGATGCATTTTCTCCTGTGTTTATGACGTTCGTGTTTTATGATGTGGGGGTGTTGGAAATCAAAATTTCTAATTATCCTTCTCAAAACTATAGAAAAGTAATTTTTGTCTGTACTTTTTGGTTTCTCGTTATTAATACACTTTATATAATTCCACCTGTTATGAAGGCACTCTTAAATCTTGTGGGTGCTATAATAACGGGAGTCTACTGTATTTAGTAATACTGAAAGGATAATGAAACCTTCTAATTATTTAAAAAAAATAGATGTTGTTGAAATTCATTTCTTTAAGTATTGGGCCCTGTCAAGGTTGTCAATGGAGGTATCTTTTTTACAAAATCTTCCACATGTACTCGAGATAGACAAAATAACAACCATTGTTTCCATCTGTTTTAAAAAAGAGTCTCCTTTATTTTATTTGAGCAATTTATTATAATTCACTTCTAGCTTGCTAGGCCCATTGAAGCTTCTCCTGAGCCCCGTTAACCATAACTCTTTGGGAACACATTCCCTACTCTGTCTGTTGCCAGCCTCTCAGGGTTCTGGGTGAGGGGTTGGCCCTCCATAATGAAGGTAACAGCTAGTATCAAAGTAGTTATGAGAAAGTAGTTTGCCTAAGTAATCACTTCCCCAGTGTTTTCCCAGACAACCATGATGGAATGTCTGTTATAAATCATTTTTTGTCAAGATATCTGTCAATTGGACTGAGTGCCAAGAGAAGTGGGTTCATGCCTTTACCACGGGCAACAGTGAATATAGATAGCCTCCACTAAAACTCAGTTGATTCTATTTTCTATGTCAAACATTTGCACCTTCTTTCTTTCTTGCTTGTGAAAGCAAATATCACTAGTGATTCCTAGTGAATATTTTCTAAGCTCAGTCTGGTACAAGACCACACTAGTACGGGCACTCAGTATGGTTCAAACTCACTAGAAATGGCCTGCAAGATGAGCTGGCTAACAATGACTCTATTTTTGCAGGTAATTTATTTGCAGGTTTCAGCTTGACTAAATCTTTCCAACACACAATTATGACCATAATTTTGATTTCCAACACACCCACATAAAACATGAACGTCATAAACATGTGAGAAAATGCATCGAATCTGCTATAGCAGCCCAAAGCAGCACTATCTCTCAGAGACCCGGTTGTTTCAACCTCAGCCCACATATGGCAAAACTTCTCATCAAACAATACAATATACACACAAAAAAATTTAAGCCCCTCTTTTAAATCCTACCAACCCCCACACTGCTAAATACTTACCTTACACACATACTCCAGTGATGGTATTCAAGGGGTTCGCACCGGTTCGTATGACCCGGTTACTAAAATTTCAGAAGTTTGCAGAACCGGTTCCTGAATTTCTTTAACTATTCGCATGTTACCGTTACTATAAGTAATAGTCAGGTTCACTGTGTATTTTCGTGAAAGGTTTTTGGAGATTTGCAACACTATACATTTTTGGAATCTTCGGAGCATGGAGAATCTGAAAACCAATGTTGCCATTTGTACAGACACCAGCATGGATGCCATTTTGGATTTTCAAAATGGCCACCATAAAATACATATTTTGTACTATTAGTCAGGTTCTCTATGTATTTTTATTCAAAGATTTTGTAGATTAGCAAAATCATACATTTTTTGAATCTGCGGACATGCTCCACAGATTCCAAAAATGGGAATCAGAAAAATAATGTTGGCATTTGCATAGACATGTGCATGGCCACCATTCAAAAAAGCCACTGTAAAATACACATTTTGTGCTATCTCTGCTTCTAGTCAACCTAGAAACTTAACTGATTATTCTAATCCTATGTTTTCTGGGTTGAGGAATTGAATAAAAGCCGCAAAATAGTTCTCAGGATTAGAGAAAAGCAATAAAAAATGTAATTGAAAACCATTAACTTTACTTTTGTGTTAAAACTTTATTACATTAAATACATTTGTACTTTCAGGTTCACTATGTATTTTTATTCAAAGTTTTTGTAGATTAGCAACACTATACATTTTTAGAATCTTCAAAGCATGGGGAATCAAAAGAATAATGTTGGCATTTGTATAAACACATGCATGACTGCCATTTTGGATTTTCAAAATACATAATTTGTGCTGTCTTGGCTTCTAGTCAACCTAGAAACTCAATTAAGTATACTAATCCTATGTTTTCTGGGTGAAGGAATCCAATAAAGACCTCAAAATAGTGCTCAGGGTTACAGAAAAGCAACCAAAAAAGTAATTGAAAATCATTATCTTTACATTTGTGATATAACGTTATTACATAATACATGTTGCAAGTCCTTTTGAAGTTATAGGTATGGATTTATAAAGCAGGAAAACTGCATCGTTAGTTATCAGGTTGAACTATAAGTTATGCTTTTACAGATCTTCTTCACTATCCTGAGTTTCATTTTCGGCATTACAATCTGTCATTTTCGTAGTCACTTCCAAACAAAGATCTGTGCAAGCCAAGTTGTGTCTCCAGCATGAACACCTCTGGGTTGTACAATGGGTTTTACACTGACACCTGACCAACACTACAATGGCGTGGTGGTAGGTAGTATCTCACAACGTTCATTCTGATAACAGACGTTGCCTCATCACGAGTCAGCTTTATAGGTGTCAAAGACTGGAATAACCTCCTCAAAATCTGCTGTCAATGTAATTGAAGTGTTGGCCAAGATCTTTGACTGTTCTGATTGTCCAAGGTTTCTTTGCCTCATCTGTTGGATGAGCACTATTCCATCGACAATGACAATTTTTGGACTCTCCGAGGGTGCTAAAGACATTTCTGCTTCACCAACATGATCCTCAGATGGTGGGCTTATGCATTTTCATGGGTTTCCAGCTTTTCTAGGCAATATATGAGCTTCGACTTGTCAGTACATGGAAGGAGGGATCCATCTGGCACAAACAATGCCCTGGGAGTCAAGAGTAAACTCATAGCTACTGACTCCATTATTCTGATCAATATCCCGGTTTGATCTGGCTATGCGGCCCGTCGTATCAACCTTCCCTGACTGACTGTCTATCAGTTCTGACAATCAAATTGGTCCCTATTTTATAACTTGCAGGTCGACTTTTGTCATTTCCACTGTGGCACGCCCACTCCGGGTCTCCACCTTCAAACATCTGTTTTATCCTACTTGACCCATGGTCACTTTAAGCTAATTTACTTATCTATCACACAGCAGGAGTTGATCCTTAATCGTTTTCTCATCGGACATCTTTGCCGCCAATCTCTGTAATATGGTTTCCATGTGGCATGGTGCAGTTGTCTTAAAATTCTTATTCAAAATTACTGACGCCAATCGGTGACCGTTGACACTTAAAATGGTCTGGTGGAGATATGTCCTTCTTCCGATTGTGAGAAGATTTCAGTCCTCCTTCTGATCGTGAGAAGATTTCAGTCCTCCACTGTTAACCTAATCAAATTAAAACTGCAGCTTTTAACTTAATCAAATCAAAACTGCAGGCTTTAATTAGAACTTATTACGGGTACCACTGACCATTATATAACACTTGTACCTCATGGTGTTCTTGGGGGTTTATGAGCAGTGACACCAAATTGCACTTTAAACTTTGTTGAGAGGTAGCACGCCAATGCACAGCAGCACATCTCTGGTGTGGCTGGAAAGAACAACTGCTGTGCATTGGCATTGTAACACTAGCATGGCCCCCTTCCCTTCCTGCTAGACCTCAAGATGTAGAACTTAGAAATACACTAGTACTGGCAAAACGAAAGTAGAACAGAAAAAGCAAATAATTTTGTTAAGTGCTAAAAGAAAACACGATGTTCTAAAATTAGAATGTGTTGTTGAAATTGGTTAGTAAGTTTTGTCCACTCGGTAAGTTCCTAGTAATCAAATTACTCCCGACTTGACTTTCAGGTCAAGAAATGTGAGATGGAAACCTGATTAATTCCTGATCCCAAGCCAGGATGGACAGGAAAACAGGATTTGAGAAATTGACAACTTCCAGTTTTCATTCCAAGGAGGGCAGCTAATGTGTAAAACAGGATATCGTTTGTGACAATAAGTTTCTGCTGTGGCCACTCTATACATTCCGGCATACTTGGTCTCTTAGCAGTTTCGCCGGAGCCTGCCACTAGAATTGCTGCCTGAATAAATGATGTTCATCTATCCAGCGCATTCCCAAGTTTAGCTTTAAATACTCCTCCACTGACCAACAGAAAAAGAACGAACTAACAACTCTATTATATGAGCAATAAACGCATTGACTTCTAATATTTTACAGCACCGACAGGCGTTTTGTTTCTTCTCTTTATTTCTTTTCAACAACCCTTGTGACCGGTGCGACTGACATAACAGTTGGCCAAACTCTGAGTAAGATCATCTCTCAACCTCCAGCCACGACATGGGTACACAGCAATCTACTGATCAATCTCTGTATCGGGCATATGGTCTTAGAATTATTGGAAATACCAATTATCCCTGAGTGTATCTTCTTCATCCTATTTAATTGTGTGTGTATACGTGATCTGCGCCAATGGAGACTAACAGTATTTCACTCTTCGTGACAGATATATTCCTGTCTGAAGTTCACGCCAGGTTTCTGGTGATTTCTCTTCAGCACCTTCATGTCTGCAATGTACCGTGGCCAATGGTGTTTGTATTTTATCCGATCTAGGGCAAAGATGAGCTTACTTAGTGTCTGTCCTGCTTACAGGTGGAGAACTAGATCAGAATTTCTTGATGCTTCGATGAAGAACATGATGAGGGTGACTTGTTATTGACTTGAACATTGCGTTAGAACATTTTTTAGCTGCTCAATAACATCTTCATCGGTGAGTGTTTGAAGCAGGCGGACATTGACATTAGCTATGCATTCTGGGCTCATGCTTCTGTCAACCTCTGATCTTGCACAGGCTTCCTGGACTTCATTCACTGCAAATGGATTTGAGGTTTGGTTTTTCTGTGAAGAACTTCTCTAGAAGTTCATATAGAGCCATGTATTGGATGTGTTCACGAAAAATGTTGTGTTGTAGTGAGGCCATATATATATATAGTCTAGAAAGCTCTGTAGCTTCAAACACTAGAGATGTTATAGGAAAAAAAAAGATTTTTTCTTTTTAATATAGAAGTTTCATATTTATATAAGTTTATATTTACACAAGTCTTACAGTCTTAAAACTTCAGGGTGTTACTACGATAACTATTTTTTAAAACTAAATATCTTTCCTACAGAAATGTTTTTATGTTCTGTTTTGATTTATTTCATTGTCACGTATGTCAATTTGTCACTAATACTCTTAATGAGAGATGTTTAGATAGATTTATGTTTTACCCATAATTAGATCTTATATTATAGATATAATTATTTTCTTGTAGGGATCATCACTTGTTGCCATGAGACTGTTTTGGGGATTTAAAACAAAAGTCATTTTACCATGGTTTCCCAGCAGTGCTGATCAAGCACCACTATATACATCAGCCATTTTGAAAATCCAAGATGGTAGCCATGCAGGTGTCTGTGCAAATGCCAACATTAATTTTCGGATTCTCCATCCAAAAATGATTAGTTTTGCTAATCTCCAAAAACATCTCACAAAACCCTATATAGTGAACTGGATTACAAGTGGATATTCTGTTTTCATTAACTGCTAGCAATTCCAACACGTAGATTTTTAGAAAAACTTTATTTGTCACTTAGTACTCCTCAACCTTTTTCCTTTCATTTGTAATATAATATAATATGAAAATATATAAAAACCTTACCATAAAAAAAACTTCATTAATGAATAAATAACCAAAATGTTATTGAAATCGGTTTATTAGTTAATTTTTTTTAAACATGAATTTTTAAAAAATTTGTTTTGGGGCTAAATTCCATTGTAGTACAATGGTTTACAGTTCAACGGATTCTTTCGTGTGAGGCAAGTTTCCAAACACAAATATATCAGGTAGTTTACATAAATAACTTTTATATTTAAAATTTTCTCCAATCTTTCTCTTCTCCGTTGCAACACAAATTATTACAATAACATCAATATTTCACGACCTTCGTGATTTTTATTTACAGACATGTCATGGTTCCTGGTATCTGCTAATAAGTATGTATATTATTAGTAGTATGCTAATATAAGTGTTTCGTTCATTGACGACTGAAATGTTTGTCTACATTTCATTTTGACTGTTGGTGTGCGGCCTTGTCACAATATAACAATAACAATGTACTTCCTTGCTGCACTAAATATGATGAGAGAATGAAAAATACAGAGACGAGTGAAAAAGAAAGAAAATGAAAAAGAGAGAGGTAAAGAGGCGAGGGCGGAGGAGCGTGTGAGAGTGAGGATCTTTGTTTTTTTTTTTTTTTTTTTTTTTTTTTTTTTGTCCCGACTCCCAAAACTGATCATAGAAGTGTTAGAAAATTAGATAAGTGTGTGTGTGTGTGTGTGTGTGTGTGTGTGTGTAATGCTTTTCAATGAGCATACACTCCTAGATACTACTTTCTGATCCTAGAGAAAAGTGTTGGAGAGTGACATTTCAATCCTAGGCAGAGTGCACAGATACTACACTCTGATCATTGGGAAAAGTGCCGGGGAGTGACACTTTGATCCGAGGCAGAGAGCACACATACTCTGATCCTAGGCAAAAGTACTGATCAATGAGTAAATAATCCCGTCATTTTTGACGGGTACTATGGCTTCAAAGTATTTGGTTACTTCCCTTTTGAAGGTTGTAAAAAAAACTGTTTGCAAATAATCCGAGGGTGCGCATGAGCCTTTGTGGTTCTGTCCGGTAGTGTGCTTGGGTCCGAGATAAAGAGAGAACCGGTACCTAATTTCATGAAAAAAAAATTTGGGGATGTAAAATAAGAGAGAACCGCTTTCTAAAGATTTTGAGTCCACCACTGACATACTCCCATACTCTTGCACAACCATACAAACACCCATTACAAAAATTACAATCGCAGCAGTAACCTTATAATCCATCACCCATGTAATATTCAACAGCTGCTGTAACATATCCAACACTCACTGCACTGATATACTATCTTACAATCAACAGAAACTTTAATAAATCCATACTAACATTAACTAAAACAAACTTATTATTCCACCCATATTTCAACACTAACTCATCAGCTATAGTAATAACACATTTCCACATCAAATTAACATTCACTGTAGTAATGTACACATATTCCAATATCAATGGGACTCATAAATAACTGTCCACCTTCACTATAGTTACCACACTTTTAATATCAACAAATTATTTAGCTATCAGTATGATAATGTATGTCCTCACCTGTTAGATCACCTTACTTTGAAACAATAACTGTAATTTAGACTTATTCCAAGTTCAACAAATGTTCACTTTCACTATAGTTACAACACTTTTAGTATCAACAAATTATTTAGCTATCAGTATATCCTCACCTGTCAGACCACCTTACTTTGAAACAATAACCTACATATACTAAAATAGCATAAATACAAATTCCATACCAATTATAACACATTTGGTATATCTACTAAACCAAATATAATACAAACAACATTTAAAACACATTTTAATACCAACATTTAAAAA
>VCCN01006196.1:7751730-7770280 GCA_006491835.1 Architeuthis dux
GCAGAAGTGCCAATCCATATGTAAATAATCCTGTCATTTTTGTACCAAGGTACTAAGCCACAACTAAAATCTTTGACTGAATCTTTTATTACACTCAGCGCATGGTTTATTATTTGGGGAAATTAAACATTTTTGTAAGAACTTATTCAGTTACTCTGTTACAAGGCCAAATGAGGGTTGAGAAGATTGTGTTGTGCTAATCTCCCAAGTGGGGAGGGCCTGCCTGCCTTGATATCTTGGCTTTTATCTGGGCTCAAATACCAACTGCTGACATTGATAGGAAATATACAACTATCTCAACCACCAAGCAGGCCAGAACCTATTTGGTCATAAAATTTTATTATAAAGAGATAGTTTAATAAGTGTTACATAAACTGGTTGACATTTGACTAAGAGAAAAGTGGGTTTTGTAGTGTGCCACCTCCAACCACGGTAAAAGAAAAAAATATATCTGGAGAAAATGGTGGCCATTTCATTAATCTACCATCTCTGTAACCCATATAACTTAAGTAGTCGACTCTGATGGTGTAATGGTTAGCACATCTGCCTCACATGCAGAAAGTCCTGGGTTTGATTCCCGGTATGAGTGAAGAGTGTGGAAAACTCAAATGTCCCTGTGCACTCAGCAGCTAATTGAGTACACTCTAAGCTGTGTGATTAGGGTGGAGGTATCCCTTCGGTGGACTTACATCCTGCCAAGGGTGTGGTCATAAAAACTTGTAGGAACCAGACTTGAAACTTGCAAGGATCACTAAGCTGATGCACGCAACAGAAACCTGGTCTTCGTCACCAGGCTCCATACTCCACTGGGAGTTGTCTCTTAAGAGACGGGACGCTTTACTTTTTTTACCCCCAATCACAGTAAAACAAAAACAAATATATCTGGAGAAAATGATGGCCAGTCCATTAATCTACCATTTTGGAAACCCATTTTAGTCGGGTAGATGACGGTTGCATGTGTACTGCGCAAAGCGGCATTGTCTTGCATGAAGATAAGTTTTGTACATAGGCCGAGAGGTTTGTTCATAAACCAAGGCTGAAAATTGTTCTTCAAAAATTCAATATATACCTTGGAAGTCATTTTTAATCCAATTGGTACATGCCAAGGTCCAAACAACTCGTCTCCTACAATTCCAGACCAAAATATAACTCCTCCGCTGTCTTGCTGATTCCTTAATCGTACAAGATGCTGCTCTTCTTTTGCAACCCAGCCCGCACTCCATCCATCAAGGGTAGCTCGGCACGTAAAGAAAAATGAGAAGGAAAAAAAGAACCACATTGAAGTCATTTTTCAAATACTTTCTAGCCCATTCGAGACGTTTCACCTTGTGTCTGCGCTTCAAAAGAATACAAATATCAGGCTTGACACATTTTGCAACCTAGTGGAGAATTCGGCATCGAGATGATTTGGACACGTTACCTTGATCAACTTTCTCAAATATAATTTTGCTTCTCAGGGCTGTTTCTTTCTGACAATATGCTTAATTTGAGACCTTTTCTGCTCTGTTATTACCTGGACTTCTACCTATCTGATCTTTTACCTGATGCACCGGGGTCTTCAATGTATTTCTTCACTTTTTGATGGTCCCTTTTAAGCATTTTTGCTATTTCAAGGGTTGTAATGCCTTTTCCAAGCTATGTGACAATAGAACTCTTCTCAGCCTGTGATAAATCACCTTTACAACCTATAATTTAATAATTTTGCAGTGGTTACCTAATAATTTGGCACTCTTAAAATGCAAGGCTATAACTAAAATGGCTTCCGTTTGTTTACTAGTACGCAGAATGTCTTTGTTTTTGCTACGTTGGCGCAGCGCAGGTCGCTGTTATCAATGTTTGTGTAAAATTATTTTTCTCCATCTTTCGTGAAACTCAATTTAAAATAATATAACCGTTTTGCATAATAATTTGGCACGCACTGTATATGTCCCAGAAATCTTGAAAGGGTTTTCAGTATTTAGCCTTTACTGCCAGAGACAACCACTATTCCCTGAATATTCCCTGCTGAAATCAGGGATCATGGATTTTTGCCTGTGTGCATCTTTTGTGCCATTAAATACTATAGTTTTTTTTTTAAAGATTTTGTTTCTCTACGTATTGACCTGCTAAGGAATCTTACACATCATAGAGGCTCTTTCTTATTTTTCAAATTCGATTTTAGTTTGTCTTGGTAATAAAAGGTGCTACACAAAAGTTTGGGGAACTTAAGGCACAAAATGCTTTTCTAAAAGAAAGAAAAAAAAATTGATAAAAATGACATTCTTTATTTCTGGGTGGAATGAATTTGTGAGATGTGTGAAACGTCCTGTGAGAAATCCTATGAAGGACCCTGCATAGTACTCCTGATGATTGTCATGGGATAATTTGAAAAAAAGACTTTTTATAGAATAGACCACAATATTTCCTGAATATTCTGTACTGAATCATCTTTTTGCCTTTTTTCAGTGTCCCTTCCATTTTTCTAAGTCCTCTTCCGAATTGTGGACTGTATGGGGGCTGACAGACCAGGGTGATGCAATGTTTTGCCAAAAACCCTGTATGAGACTTGAAGACAAGGATGATCTCCTTACCTGATGAACAAAGTGTAGCTTTGCTCGGCAGGGAGGGAATCTGAGAGCATTTTTTGTTTTTGTTTGCCAATTCTTTCTGTAAAAAAAAAAAAAAAAAAAAAAAAAAAAAAAAAAGAGATCCTTCTTTCCTTACAGATTTTACACTTGAAAAAGACTGTAGAATAGATCAGCCAAAACATTATGGTAACAACAAAAGCAAAACAAAGAATCAGTTCAATAGTCTGAACAACTTAGGCAATTATAATGACTTTTTGCAAAAATATTGACAGTTTTTATAGCCTGTAATGTACTATAATTCTTTTAAAATGGCTACCCGTAAAGCAGTGTAGTAAAGAGACCAAGTGTGTGTCCTCATGTGCTGAGAGTTCATTGCTCAGATTAAATCTTCTCTCAGTCGAAACAGTATTGAAGGAAAATTCCAGAATTGACTGTTTTGGGCTAAAGGAGAAGTTCTATCAGTTTTGGGAATGTGTATTCATATTGTTCAATTTAATAGCTTCCATTTTATTTCTGCCTGTGGCATTTCTGTTTATTATGAGCAACTTTATTTCTATTGTTAACAATGCATATACAATATTATGTATGCTGTGTAAATAGTACATTATCCAAAAGACAGATTTTGTTTTTTAAATTGCTTTGTATTCAAAGGTTTTAAATTCCTGAAATTTTTACACTGTTCAAATCCACTGCTGGGATATCCTTATTTTGCAGGCGAGGTTTTTTTCATAGGGTTGGGGTGTAAATCTTATCAATTAATCCAGTCTTTTAAGTGTTACAGTGATGGTTGAAGTATGCAATAGGGTCATTAAATATTAAATCACCTAATATTTCTGAAGTCCCCCATGGGCACCATCTTAGATTTTGATGAAATTTCTGTAGGTGATACATTTTCTATGTTTCAATGTTTTGCACAAGGCAATACATCAACTGAATATAATCCATTTGAATTTTTATTTTAACACCCTTAGTTCAGTTTCTATGGCTGGCCAAACATTTTGCAACTCCCCCTAAAAAGCCATTTCTCCCCATCAAACCACATAGAATATAGATAAAATGAAGCCAGAAATGGGTAGAAAACCATAGGGGTACTGAATTTCAGGTAGATATCTTCTTAAATAGCATAGTTATGAAGTGCTAAATTTGGCAAATCATGCTTGCGTCTCACAACATGTAAATTTAAGCAAATTTCAATTTGTCATAACTTCTGAACTATTTGTTCAATCAAGCTGAAATTTTCAGGGTTGAAAAATCTAAGATGGTACCCATGGGGCCATTAGGTGATTTGATATAGAATGACACAATATATTCCTAATGAATTTAATGTCCAATTTTCAAATTATTCTGTAATGACTTTTACTTTATTCTTTATTTTAATTACAAAGCTGTGTTTGACTTTGAACCAAATTTTTATTTTTTAAATAATCCTAAACTAATTTCTCCTTAAGGTTTTGGTCCTTTTTAAAATAATTTTTTTTTTTTTAGCTCTTTCCTTCTTAAACATTTCATTTTTTTCCTCTTATTTGCACATTTTGTTCAATTTTTGCATTAAAAACAACAACCTGAGCTTTTAATGCACTTTGTTCCTTTTATCAGTTATTTTGATGTTTTAATAAACAGTTTTGAGATGTTGTTGCAGGAATGAGACGGTTATCTTCCTTGATATTCACTGGGAGAGACTGTTAATATTTGAGTACACTTTGCTTTATAAAATGCTTTTATCACCTTTTTCTGTTTTAACAATACTTTTGTCTCATTGTTTACATTAGTTTCATTTTATTATTGTTGCTTTTTATCATTACACTTAGGTCATCGTTTACATTCTACATCAACGTTTCCCAGAGATCGAGGTAACATTCCCCCCTTTATAATCCCAGTTTCCCCGCAATTACTTCCCCATTTTGAATTGTCCTCTAGTAAGTTTTTCATGATTATACTTTCCATTATACATTCCTCTCCGTTCCCTTCCCTGAAATCCCCCCCCCCCTTAGGAATATCCTCCCCTGGGAGCCAAGTGTCACTGTTCTACAGCCATTAGATAAGCAGCATTGTTTGGAGATAGAAGTAGCTTCTGGAGAGATTTGAACTCTCATCTCCTATCTGGTATTGATGATGCCTTACTGATTTGGCTATGAAAACCAATCGGCAGGCAAAATTGAAATCTAGTTATATAGCTAGATCCTTTCTCACCAAAATTGAAATCTAGTTATGTAGCTAGATCCTTTCTCACCAAAATTGAAATCTAGTTATATAGCTAGATCCTTTCTCACCAAAATTGAAATCTAGTTATATAGCTAGATCCTTTCTCACCCACACATCATATTGTTTGTTTATACTTAGTAGTAATAGTCTTAAATTGTCTGAAATCAGACAGGCTCCCAAGGATAAGGATGTGAGTTCAGATCTCATCAAAGGATGCGTCTTTATTTCCAATCCATGCTGCTTACTTGATGGCTGTAGAATGTAAAACCTTTTAGACCATCAACCCCTTCATAGAACCTTTGATCTCTCATTGACCCCCAAGCAGGGCTGGCAAAAGAAATTTATCAAACGTACCAATACCACATCCTAAAATGTAACAAATCTTTAAAAAACGTACCATATCCATTGTATATAATTATATATCAACCGATACAATAATTATAAGTCAGTATATCATATTCATTGAAAAGAAAAAATACAAAAATTTAAAATTTAATTTAATTAATGACTTTTAAATTTAAAATTTAATTAATGATTTCCTCCCTTCACTTTCATATTATACCATTTCTTTTCTTTCATCTTATTACAGCGATATTTTTTATTTTTATTTCTCATACGAGTGTCAGCTTTTGAACCCAAAAGTTCCATTTACCTCTCCCAGCGTTCATCTACCCTTTTTTGAACCTCGGGCATTTATCGATCGCTTGGATAATCCCATCGACCCCCACGGGGCGATTTCAACCGCTTTGGCTACACCTGATTTAGAGAAGGAATCATTTGCTCAGACAGAATTTAGGATGACTTGTCTACATTTTTGCTGTATCTGCAAAGTTGTAAAACTTGCTTCTAAAATCTGCTTGTAAAAATCTAATGTCCTTAAAATTGCTGTTCTGTGGTCTAATGACAGGGCATTCTTTCTTTATGCTATTGTCTTCCCATATTTTATTGAAAGTATTTTTATATTTGTTTGTTGTAGTCTGTCATGGACTTCAGGGAACCATCTGCAAAATTCAAAGCAACTAGGAAAGAATATTACAGGGATCTACTGTAAGATCACCCACCCGATAGATCGCCCATGGGCGGTTATTTTAGGTGGGCTTTTATTTGGAGGTCAAGTTTTTGTAGATGAAAATTTGAAAGCATCTGTTTTAGAGCACTTTAGTATAAAAAAAACTGGACAACTTGAATACGCATATAATAATTAAGACATCAAGTCCAAAATATCTGTGAATTCGTTGTATAAACAAAAAGTTGCTTCAAAGAAATTAATTTGCTCGATACCTCTTCATTATTGCTGAATGAGTTTGAAAACAAACAAGTTATATTATTTTATTTATTACAAAAATTAAATTATTTTTGGTGTTTGCAGGTACTAAATACAGTTTATATAATATATAGACTGTATTCAGTGTGTGTGTGTGTATATGTATATATATATTGGCTCTCGTAACAACTTAAAAGAAAACACTGTCCAAAGAAGTACCAAATATGATTAAAACGAGTTGCTGATTGATAGTGAGGTGAATATGTTGGCTCTCGTAGCAACTTAAAAGAAAACACTGTCCAAAGAAGTACCAAATATGATTAAAACGAGTTGCTGATTGATAGTGAAGTGAATAAAAACATGTGAGTCATAACTTTTATTATGCTCAATTTAGCAGTTGTGATGGCCTTTGAATAATGGCCATGGGCTTTTATTTGGTCCATTTCTTTTCCACCCAAATTTGGCTGTTCCGTTTCACCGCCCCGGGTGATCTTACAGTAAATCCTGGTACCATCAAGACAGAAAATACAATGTTCATAGCCTTATTTTGATGCTGAGAATTAAAAAAAATTGTTAATAAACAAAAATGACTAAATTTGATCTCTAGGAACCACCATAGCCTCTTATATCATTTACTACAACAACTACCCCTTAATTCAAAGCAATGCACCAGTAAATGCAGAAAAGAACATTACAATTAGCAGACAGAGAATACATGATATTCTATAATACTTTCTAATTGTGTTCCTAGTCTTATTTTGTAATGGAAAGTAAACAAGTTATTAATAAACAAAACTAGCCAAACAAAAATGTTGTCTCCAGAAATCACCATAGCTTATTTCCTTCACTACAGAGTGAATATAGAAAAGAATTTCACAGAAGAAATAAGAATCTTAAAGAAAATGTTCCTAACCGTATTCTGCATTTGAGAATTAACAAATCTGGTCTACTGAAACCACCATAGTCTCTTATTTCATTCATTACAGTGAATTACCCCCAATTGTATCTGGTTTTGAAGATGACAATAAAACTGTAATGCATCTAGAAAAGTCTACTCCAATTCAAAGAAAAGAAAGAAAATATAATGTTCTTGGTCTCATTTCTTTAGGCTAAGAATAAATAATTAACTTTAAAAAATGGCTAAATTTGATTCTGAGGAACCACCATGGCCTCTTATATTCTTTACTATAATAACTGATATAATTCAAAGCAACACACTGTGATGAATGCAAAAAAAACCCATCCCAATCAAAAGAAAGAAAGAAAGAAAGATTCCTAATCTTATTTTGTAGGTATTAATTTAAAAAATATATAAATTTGGCCTCAAAGAACCAGGACAGCTAGCGTCTTCATTTTAGTGATTTATTCTTAATTCAAAACGGCACACTGTGATGAATATAGGAGAGAATATCCCAATAAACAAAATGAGATATGAAAAAAGCTTACAATAAACAAATTATTAAAAAGAAATTTTTCCCAGTTTGGTCTCCTGAAATTCAGTGGCAAGTTAACCATCATATTTCTTTTTTTTTATCTTTTTTTTTTTCAATCAAAGAGACAGGGAACAAATTAAAATTTCAGTTTTTCACCTGTTTTAATACATCTTTCTTCTTTTTCAGTGATCTATTTTTTTTCAGCATTGCTACTTTCTTCCCTTCTTTATTACTTGTTCTATTTTTAAGTTGTTGTTAGAAATCATTCAACCTTACAAACAAATACAGATGATTCAATCTTTTGCTTGTCACAACCACAAGCCTGATCAACAGACATTATTACAATAGACATTTTTGTGAATTTCTCAAGTTCATTTTCTTGCCAAACCAATTTACTTTGAGCATTTCTTTTTGTTCATCTCTTTAATTTTCATTATTCTACACGTTGATAAGATTAGCACAGGTTTTCCCCACTATCAGAAAGTAGAGCGTTCCTATGAAAATTTTGGTAAGCCAGAATTATGGTTCTTTTTAAAGTTTTTTTTTTTTTTTTCTAGGTTGTTATTTAATTCCAGATGTCTTATTGATATCATTTGTAAAAGGTTCCTGTATTTTGTTTCAAAGCTATTATATCTCAACTTTAATTTTAATTCCTTGTTTTGATGTACGTTTGTTTGTTCCTCTTTGTCAAATATTGTTCATATTTGTTCTTTTTAAAAAAATATTATTATAAAGAAAGATGGAATCTGTCTACGGTCATACACCTTGACACTTTTGACAATTCAAAGGATTAATACTTGAATATTGCAAATCAGTCAACTCATTTTTTACTTATAATTTTTTTTTACTGCACTATTTTGTATTAGGTTGTCCTAAAAGTAATGGTGTTTTATTTATTTATTTATTTTTTTCTTTTTTTTTTTTTTCCCCCTCTAAAGAATAGAACTTTTTTTAAAAAAGTGATAAAATCATGTTTAATCAAATTAAGTTCCATGTGATTAATCATATTTTTGTCAACGTGTAACAATGTGATTTATGTTTGCACTGTAAAAATCATTGCTCTTGGAGTCAATAAATTCTTGAAAAGCTTAGTGTGTCATCATCAAAGGATTGCTTCCTTTTGGGACGTTCGTGATCTTTAAGACTCTCATCTCCTTGCCCAAACCTCTGGAAGCAACGCTGAACCGTACAAACAGGAACCAACCCTCAGCCAAATAGTTGGTTGATGTTTTGTGCAATTTCGCTAGCTTTTTTGTCCAAGTTTGAATTCATAAAGAAAAATAATGAAATAATACGCAAACCCTTTTTGTACATTTTATTTCTGATTTAATAACTCCACCTTTTAAAGAATAAAGAATTAGAAAATTACGACAACTTGTAATTGAAGAACTACTTTATAAAATGATATGTAACACCCTACTTGTGATAAACTGTACTGTTTGTATACTATTATACTAATTGGCAAAAAAATTCTATTACATTCTGGACAGCCAAATAGTGCCTATTAATACACCAAAGAAGGGAGGTAACTTTTTTGGAAAATCTAGTATTATTTTTATAGACAATAACAGAATGTGGAATGGTAGTAAACAACTTTTTCAGACAATTCACTAAACTGATAGAATATATATTATTAATGAACAATGGAATCATGATAAAAATTACTAACATTTTATTTATTTAATTTATTATATAGTTCTTAGCTCTGAACACCACTTTAATCTTAAGCTTTTGTTATCTTATTCTTAATCCCAACAAGATACCCAGTCCTTTAGCCTTCAATCAATTACTGTATATGCCAGTATATAAGACGGACAGTTGATTGGGAAAAACAATTTTTTAAAGTTAGATTAAAAAGTTAATTTTTCATCATTCAAATGCTTTTTTTTTTTAATAGGATTAAATATTTTTGTCTTTTTTACAAATTTTTCAAAACCAGTTTTCAGCTGCACGATTGATGCAGGAATTGGAATTTGATTTTCATATTGTGGTTTTTAAAAAAATTTCCAGTGCTTTTCAAGTAATTGACCTAACTTGCTATAACCCACCCCCCACCCTAAACACAATGTCCACTTGGATGGTGTAATGGTTAGCACATCTGCCTCACATGCAGAAGGTCCCGGGTTCGATTCCCAGTATGAGTGAAGTGTGGAAAACTCTTCATTGGGACAAATTTCGCTGTGCACTCGGCAGCTAATTGAGTACACTCTAAGCTGTGTGATTAGGGTGGAGGTATCCCTTTGGTGGATTTGCATCCTGCCAAGGGGGTGGTCATAAAAACTTGTAGGAATAAAGTCCTGGTCTTGACCAGACTTGAAACCTGCAAGTATCACTAAGCTGATGCATGCAACAGAAACCGGGTCTTCGTCACCGGCCTCCATACTCCATTGGGAGTTGTCTCTTAAAAGACGAGACGCTTTACCTTTTACCAATAAACACGTGCTTCAGTTTTAAAAACTCTCCTGTTCTACTGAGATGCAGAAAGGAATATTCCTTGACTCCTACCTACCTTATTAAAGGCAGTCATAAAATTCTACTATGAAACGAAATCCATCTTGGTTTATGGCAATTTAAAACTAAAACTCGTATACTCTTATTCCATAAAAGATATCATCTTAATTATATTTTATACATTTTTAGAATCTTTTTTCTTTAATGAACAAAATGTACAGAAATTATTTCCTCCAAACGCTAAAAAAAAAAATAGGGCAGATTCAACATGAATGGTCTAATTCTGACTTGTTTTATTATTTTCCTGGATCTTGAATTTCTCTATATTTATTCATTTATTTTTATCACCTCTCCCCAACAACCTGAATTGGTCTTCAGATCATGATGCTGTACAGCAAGCCTTAAAGATGCACTCTGATAAAACGTTGCGTTCCCATGGCGAGGATGAAGAGGAGGAGGCTGAAGATAGTGGTGTGGGTAGCAGCAGTGCTGGCATGATACGCAACACAATAACAGAAAGTTCTGAAGTGATGAACAGAAGTACAATCTCATCTGGATCTGATATCTCTCTCAGCAGTGTTTTGTCCCAAGCAGGCAGCTCCCCCAAACATCCTGACCTAGGTCCTAACCGGATGACTAAGTCAGCAAGTAAGACATTGACTGACCACCTGACCATAGCTGTCTTAAATCAATCTGTGTCTGTCTTTCCATTCTTCTGCATTGTGAACATCAACTGGCCTGTTTTTCTGTCTTTTTCCTCAGCCTAATCGACGTTGTTAAGTGTTGAAAAGAAAGGGGCTTTAAAAAGACTTTTTACAAAAAGTAATGGGCCCTTGAAATAAAGAAAAGTTTAATTAACTAAATTTGGAAAACAATACCTTTTTTTTTTAGCTAAACTGGAGTTATTTCTGGGATATTTAGAGACACAAAACTTGATTTGATGTATGTTTTAAATTGCATTAACTTTCAAATACAGAGGAAGTTGTTTATTATGATCATGGATAATGGCATCAAACGGTTATTGTTATCACAATCAGTCAGTTGCAAACAGTTTATTTGAAATTGATTTAAAAATTCATTAAAAACTTCAATAAATCTCATATTATTTTTAATGTAAAGTTATTTATAACAATGAATTTAAATTTATAACAATTGTTCCAATTTTCATATCTTTCACTTAATGTTATCAGCCGATTATTGTTATTTAGAAGACCCTGTCCCAAAGTGATTATAATAAGCAGCTTCCTCTGTATTTGATTAAAAATGTCTCACTCCCATCTGCTAAGACCCTTCCACATAGGTTTTTCAGCTGGTAAATGACCGACTTGACTAAGAAGGCCTATTTGTTTGAAAATCATTGTTCTAGTTTTTATATATTTTTTTTCATTTCTTCACAAAATATCCCACGTTAAAACAGACCTTTTTACTGTGTTCAGTGCATTTGAGATGATATTTGAGCTACTTTTGCTCTCTCTTCAAAGCTTAAAGCTGATTGGCTGTTAACATAACCCATTTTATTGTTCGTGTCAGAAAATTGAATTCCTTTAAAAGTTGAAATTAAAGTGTGGGACTTTTTAAAAATTAAGGCGAAACTAACATGAAAATGACTTTAAGATCTTCACTCCCAGATTTTAGACAAAAAATCCAGTTAAGTACGGATCTTGAGGTATTGTTTTTCAAATTTTACCAGTGAACCCTTTCATATCAGCACTTGCTAGCCTGATATTGTTGTCGTATATATTGCGTTGATGCAAAAGTTTCCAGCATTTATTTTCTTTGACAAAATCTTTTATTCGTGTAAATTCATAGCATCATTATTCAGCCATCAAAGTATTTTCCCTGGCTTTCTATGATGCTACCTTTCAGCCAAATAGTTGATTCCTTCATAAAAGAATATCTTGAACTTGTTGGAACTGCTTACCAGACGAGAACTGTTGCATAAAGCAAAACAAGTGATAGTCTGAAAGTGGCGGGTCTCAAGAATATGGCGCATGTGGATGAACTTTCCATTCCCAGTTCCATGATCATTTGCTGCGCCTCATTTGCAATTTGAGGATTTTTACCAGTGAACCCTTTTGTTGTTGAAAGGCGATATGTGTTTTGGACATATAACTACGACATAGGGGAGCTAATTGTGTATGGATCCGCTCCAAAAATATTGTGGATCTTAGCCACGATTTTTTTATTTTTTTAAATGAACCATACTGCAAGATCATCAGACGACCTTGTTACCCCCATTAAAGCTCTTTTCTCTTCCAATATGTCCTTCAAACAAGCCAATTGCTCACTGCAGCATTGTCCAGGTTCCAGCTTTTGGTAATAAAGAATTCGCTTTGAAGCCTAGTAAATAAACAGAATGTTTTTTTCCCCCAGTAGATTGCATTTAGGTTGAAATATTGAAAGCTGTCGTGGATCTAGCCACGATTTTTAATTTTATTTTGGATTCTCATAACAGTGACTATCTTGTCTAGAAATGACTTTTTTCTGTTTTGAGCTAGAAGAGAAAGCTAAGTTTAATCGAACTTCATGTTTTGAACCCGTTTTCCTTGCTTCTCAATTTTACCTAAGTCTTGTACAAAAACGTGCTACAATGGACTGATCACACAAGCAAATAGAAAGCACTGAGACTTAGGGGAGATAGTTGTGCATGGATTCTCTCCAAAATTCACTTCGTCCTTTGCCTATAGTCAACTCTTCGAGAAAATCTGAATGAAATTCATTTAGAAGTTTTGGACATATCTTGCAGACAGATAAAAGTAATTTGTGATATGTGTTTTGGACATATAACTACGACGTAGGTGAGGTAATTGTGCCTGAATCCGCTCCAAAACTTAATCAGTTCGTCCTTTGACTATAGTCCACTCTTCCAGAAAATCTGAATGAAATTCATTTAGAAGTTTTGGACATATCTTGTGGACCGGAAAAATGTGAACCAACAGAATACAAATATACCAACAGACGCAAGCCCAAACATTTACCTCTTTACAACTTTGTTGACACAGGTAAATAAAGAGCTGACTTGACTTGACAGAAGAAATGCTGGATACTTTTGCATCAATTTAATAATATACATACTGTATTTGCCCGCCTATAAAACATCCTTTAAAAATGATTCTTCTTAATCTTGCTCACCAGCATGTCACTGCCGCATCCTGCATGTTTAATATCAGTGTTGTCTTTGAACCCCTTTTTTTTCCTCGCTCTCGCGTATCAACTTGCTTCGTTTATGACAAAACATCTACAGTTTCATACCAGTAGTATATACATATGTTCCCCACCCACGAGGACAAATACGACACATCTTTTTAGTGGTTAATTGAAACACTTTTGTATGATGGCGTACCATCGTCTGGTACTAGTGCCTTTGTTAGCTTATCGTTCTTTCTGTTTTAGCTGTGTGTAGTCCGAAACGCATTTGGTTTCACTGTATTTAGCGTATTAAGAGAAGAAGCTGAGAGTCAAAACAAGACACGTGTTGTCTGGGCTATTTGCCTGACCAGAGACCTTTCTAGCCCCCACTTCCGGGCTCCCGTTTTTTGTGACCGTGGCGAGTAAAACGACGGCTGTTGGGTAAATTGTCAGCAGTGTTTATTCATTTTAAAAAAACATACATATATAAGCATAGATACATACATATAAACATTGCTGATGGGTGTTCCAGAAATTACCCAGTTCAATTGACTTTTGCTGGAGGCATCAAGGTGTTCCCCTGCACCTTTTTATTGAAGTTTGGAGGTGCTGCCTGGGAGATGGGTCCTCAGGAACCAGGCTTTACTTCTTGTAGGTTTCCAGCCATGAATGGCCAGAAACCCCCAGCAAGGTCAGGGAACTACGAGTGTATAAGTTAAGTTTCAAGGACCAAATTTCTAGTCAAAGAAAACTGGGAGGACCTCAATCTGTATACAATGTTTGTCCAGAAAGTATCCAGACATTTAATATTGATAAAAAGTAGCCTACCTAAGGCAAAGGTGTCTTAGTCCTCTTCAATGTACTCTCTTTGGAGCCTCACCCACTTATCCCAGCATCCCTTTCACTTTTCAAAACAGTCTGCAAAGAACTCTCCCAGGATCGCCATCAGCTGCCTCATTGCATTCTCTTTAATCTCGTCCACAGTACTAACTTTTAACTGAATCGAAGCTAAATCTGGACCAAATCTGGAAGGCGCCATGCGCAAACATTACCTCGAACTACAATTAAATATTCAGGCAAAAAAGTGAGGAAATCTTTGAAAAACATTCAGTATGGTACCAAACCCAAGATTTCTGATTTTTGTCTCTAAATAATTTATTTGCATTAACACAAAACTTTTTCATTTTCTAATGATAAATTGTACTGAAACATTTTTTTTTTTTTTCTAAATTTGATTGCGATGACTAATTTAATTGAAATTTAATGACAAACCTAATAAGGTGCTTAATACCTAAATTAAAATGCCTCAGTAGACTTCTAAAAGAGATCTACGGGACATATATATCCCAGGAGTCACAAAAGCGTTAACTAAAATTAATGACTTAACAAAGTTGGCTGACAACTGGATCTTTAATTGTCTAGTAGTTTGTTTGCTGACAATAATCTTTTAATGTTCATTCATTAATTCTATGAGCTTATGCTTGTGCAAAAACGATAATAACTAGAAAGCACTCAGAGAGTGCATACCTCTGTCAACGTCGCTATCAGTAACCATAAACATCATTGAAATCACTTAGTGGATGGATCAGAGACGGGGTAGTTAACTGGTTAAATTTCAATTGTTTCATATAT
Source organism: Architeuthis dux (assembly GCA_006491835.1). NCBI lineage: Eukaryota > Metazoa > Mollusca > Cephalopoda > Oegopsida > Architeuthidae > Architeuthis > Architeuthis dux. The sequence continues at coordinate 7,766,409 of VCCN01006196.1, forward strand.
TCTTTGATTCATATATGAAGAAGCTGAAAGAGAAATCAATGTAATGAAAAGCCCTGGACATATAACTATGACGTAGGGGAGGTAATTGTGCATGGATCCGTTCCAAAATTTTCTTCTTCCATTGCTTATTGTCTATCCTTCTAGAAAATCTGAATGAAATTGATTGAGAACTTTTGTAGATATCTTGCTGACAGGAAAATTACGAACCATACAGCGTAGGGGAGGTAATTTTGCATGGATCCGATCTAAAAATTAAAATAGTTTATCCTTTGCTTATTGTCCACCCTTCCAGTAAATCTGAATGAAATTTAGAAGATATATTGCAGACAGAGAAAAATTATGACAATATTATGTGTTTAGGACATATAACTATGACGTAGGAGGAGGTAATTATGTATGGATCCACTCCAAAATCTAATCAGTTCTTCCTTTGCCTATTGTCCACCCTTCCAGAAAATCTGAATGAACTTCATTCAGAACCTTTGGAGATATCTTGCGGACAGGAAAGAATGCGAACCAACAGACGGAACCAAAAACATATAGCTCTTTTCAACTTCATTGAGAGCTAAATCATGGCTGCAATATGTTTATCGTCAAATATGAATATTGCTTCTATCAGTAAATTGAATTATTTGGGGTTTTTTTTCAAATCAATTCAGTTTTAAATCATGATTGATTTTGGATCCTGTCAAGGTTGACAGATGTAACAGCTTCGTTGCTACTACCGGGTAAGGTAATTATGAAAGAGTAGTCTGTTTAAGTGTTCTCTTAACCACTCTTTTCCATTAACCATCATGGCATGCCAGTAATGAAACGTTTTGTCAAGGAGTCAGAAGGTAAGAAGTGGATTCATGCCTTTCCTAAGGGCATTAGTGCTAAGAGAACATGAAATAACCTCAGCCAGAATTAGAACTGTTATTTGTCTCGATAACATTTATGCAACTCCACAACTCCATTTTTGAATTCTTTGCTATGTTTTCCTGCTTTTTGTCAAATATATTATCTTGTGCATTTGTGTGTTTGTTATGCCTTGATGTTTGTTTATTTTTATTTACTCATTTATTAGAAACCGTCAACCAAAACTGTCAACATAGGTTTCTTCAGTTCTTAAGTTGGTCTGGCTGGCTATGTATGTATATATCGCATGTACAGGCCACACCAACTAAATGGCTGAAATTTCAAACATTTACTCCTTATGTCTAGAAAAAGTTTTGTTTTGTTTTTTTTTGAAAATTCCCCCAATGAATAGCTTTTTAGTGGTGGGGATCAATTTGCAATGTAAGTTTATCCTAAATTGGCCCCTTAGTTTGTGTCCGGCAGCATTCATGCTTGTTTTGTTTTTTTGTTGAAAATTCAGACTTTTTTCGTGATCACTGCCAGATAAAAGGCGAGAAAAGTAACTTATTCATTGATCACCCCTTTTTCAAATTTTTTAATTGATCATCCCCAACACAGCATGCTGCCAAAAGATGTTGGTTATGTGACGGTTTCTATTGAGTGACTAACCAGACCTGTTTATTTACTCTGTTTACACAGACATAATGCAAGCTCGTAATATTGGCTTCTCACAGTTTGGTTATTTTCTTTTCAACCAATTTTTGTCTTTTTTTTTTTTTTTTTCCTGAATTTGATCACAATATCTTTCTTTTTTCTCCAGTTTTTATTGCATGTTTCTGCTTTTATTAGATTTTTTTTCTTGACTTCTTTTATGCATGTCCATAAAATTTGTAAAGTGTCCATTTTGTATCAGCATTTTTAACAGTTTATAGGACACACCTTTTTCTATATGCATTAGATTGTTCTGAAAGTAATATAACATTTTTGGAGAGTAAATAAAAACCCATTCAAATGTTATAAACATTGAATTTGTCAAGAACATAATCATCATTACTAGCATGACAAAAACCTATTGTGGAAAGAATCTGGAATTCTGGACAAAAATAAATCTGATAATACTGAATTGATCTCTTCCCTACTTTTAAGGGTTTTTCCACTGAGAAAGTGTTCCTGTGATCTGATTAAATTGAAATCTTAAGGTGTTGAGTTAGGAGAATGTAATAAAATATCCCAATCAAAGGAATTGATCATCTGGGTTTATTTCACTGAGTGTGGATCTCCCTTGTCATTCTGAAAAATAACACAGTTTCTGTTGACCAAATCGGAGCATTTTTCACCTAAATTTTCACTACTCAATAATTCTAGACAAAGATTTGCTGTGATTGTCTTGCCTTATTCTAAGAGCTCACAATAGAAGAAACTTACTATGTCCACTGACTAATCACTAAGACCTTACATGAGTGGAACTTTAGTTTAGATATTGACATAGGTTTTTCATCCAGAATCCCCGATTTTCTTCAGCACGAAATAAAAGAATTAGTTTCCTTTTGTCATTGCTAACAATGGTGATTATCTTCTTTGTAATATTTGTAATATTTGAACAGGTCTCCAGTCACCATGAATGGCCAGAAACCAATGGGTTAAATCACCAAGGTTTATCAATTTACTAACCCAGTGACTCCCCGGGGTGCTGCAGTTAGCTCCCAGGGACGCCGCTGGATATTCCAAAATTTTAATAATTCCAGGCAATCGTAATTCAATACGCTGATGCATGATCATAATGATAGGAAGCGACATCTAACTGGCACGCCACGAATCACTCTGTCAAACTAGAAACAAATATGTAACTTTTTATGAATTCAAATTACATTATTCATTTCTTTTAGCTAACAAACCTGATCACATGAATGTAAATGCAATTCCAATGGTTCTTCGGCCGATTGGATGCCGCCTTGTTGTTTGTGTTGTAAACATGACGCCTCGGCCAATTGAACTCCTTCTTGGATGCTTCGGACGCTCAAACAACAAAGAGTTCAATCGGCTGAAGAACCATTTGAATATTAATGACCCTTCTCAAAACTATAGTAAATGCAATTGTTCAGTATTTTATGACTTGGGGTGCCATGAAAAAATCCTTATACACTAAGGGCATTGTGATTTGAAAAAGTTTTGGGACCACTGTACTAACCTGGTTTTTTTTTTTTTGTTTTTTTTTTTTAATACCTCCCCCTTATTTCAATGTTTTGTAAATTTCTGTTCAGCGCTTGCTATTTATGTTGCATCCTTAAACTTTATGTGTTCACTGAAAGATATTCACTATAAGTAAATGTATATCTTTCCCTTTTCACAGTTGATTCCTTTGATATGGAGGAAAGTATTGAAGATTTAAAGCGAGGTATGTTTTATGTTTTCTTTCTGAGTGTTTCAAGTAATGAAGTGCTTTTTCTTTTTTGCCTGTTCATATTCTTTTTTGCCTGTTCATATTCTTTTTAAATAAAACTTGGAATGCTTGATCTCATTGATCAAGCTTATCTTATTCTGGCCCAAGGCCAAAACAGTGGGACAAGTGTAAAGCTTGAACTCTGTCCACTAGATAATTAATCCATGAGACGAGCTTGCTCTCCATCATGCCTTCTGGATTTGGGGCACTCATGACGATCAAACTCACTTCATTGGCTAATTGTCTGCCAGATTAACTTACTTGTTAACCATCACTCATCTAGGTACTCAAAATATGAATTCAACATAGACATATAGAAACTGTCACCTGACTGTAGCGTGTTGTGTTTGGGGTGATCAATTAAAAAAATGAATAAGTTACTTCCGTTGGGTGGTTTATCACTAAAAAAGTCTGGTTTGGGGTTTTAAAAAAAAAAAATTAATAATGTTGTTGTTAATGCAAGTATCAGATTGACTGCATTGATCCTACTGAAAAAATATTGCACTATGTTCTTAGCAGTTGTCACAGTAGTTATCCATATCCATATATATATATATATATAGGAAAAGATAAGACAATGATTTATTACCTAACA
>VCCN01006196.1:7802000-7812054 GCA_006491835.1 Architeuthis dux
TTTTTTTTTTTTTTTTTTGTAAAATTTAATTTTGTAAAATACAAAATCTTGAAAAGAAAACGTTTTATTTTAGGAATTACAATTTTAAAAACTTTATTTGATTCTGTTTTTTGAAAAAGAACAATATTATAGAAATTGTTTCTGTCAACTCAAAGAATGTCACTTTATTTCTTTAATTAAAAGTTCTATTCTGGATCCTTGTCAAATGTCAGTATTGTCTGAAGGGGAAAAGCTACCAACAAACACAAGATGATGAGTTAATGCTCAGGAACTAATTGTCTATTATAATTGTTTAGTATCTTTCTAGCATGATTTATACTTAGCTGATATAAGGCCTGTTTGGTGGCTGAGGTAGATTCATATTTCAAGTTGGGGTAAAGATTCGGTTTTGCAAAGTAGTGTTTTTGTAGGAAAATATAATTCTCTTATGTATTTCGATGTGTTTTGAATGAATATGACCTTCATTTCTTTGGGAAAATCTTCAATTTTGAGAAATTCAGTACAGTATTGGGAAGACCTGTATGCTGTTTAAAAGCCAGAACAACCATCAGACCATCTTTGTAGAACAGTTTGAGTAAAATTAAGTTTTAAATTTATGCCTAAATATGTTTATAGAAAAAGAAAACCCTAACCCAAAACTTAATTTTTCTCCAAAAATAAAAAATTTCTCAAAGAAATGAAGGTCATATTCATTTAAAACATCAAAATACATAAGAAAAATACATTTTCCTACAAAAATACTTCACTAAAACGAATCTTTACCCAAGTCGTTACATTATGTCTATGTTCAAATCCTGAAAAAAAGCTAGGACTTTGAATGCTGATTTTCAAAGCAGGCAAGCCTTCTCCACTTGAAAGATGGGAGGAAGATTGTGTTGCACCAATCTTCTTCCCTCATAATGGCCTGTGTCACACTAAGCTAAGCTTAGTAAAATATTTATAATCATGTAATATATGTGTATCATAGATCTATAGTTATCTAAAACGCACTGATTTTATTAAACAGCCTTTGCTTAGATTTAATCTTGAAGTACAAAATTTTATATCGTACCTGCTTGCTATCACTTTTATACAGGAATTGTATGATTTAATCTGAGAATCCTTTTTCTCTGAAGAAATTCAGAATGGTTCAGATAATTCTTGACTCTATATTCTTCAATCTGTAAATACATGAATTGCTTTCATTTGATCTTGTGATTCTCTCTCTTGTATGCAGTGATGGAAATGGGTTTGGGGAACTAGGTATACGGTAAGGCTGTATCTAGGATTTATGCTCGGGGATCACGGAGTGGTCCATCAGGGATGAGCAAAGTGGACCCGTGCAGCTGGGGGTTCTGGGGCACTTAAGCCCCCCGTGGGTAATTTTTTAAAATATGGCCAATTTCGGACTTACAAAAAAACAGGAAATTGAGAAGTAGGTATACGCCGTACCCTCCCCCATTTCCACCACTGGTTGTACAAAGACATTGACTCTTCTGAGTATAGATTAATGTCTCTGTAGCTGTTGAATATGCTGTAAGCCTTCTTCAAATACTTTTATTCTCTTGCCAAATAAGTCGGAATAGTATCATCAATAATTTTCTTTTGATTGCAATCTCTTGTATAAATGGGAGGGAATGTGATCTACTGTATTTCCTAGTGTTGAAGATGCTATTTTTTTCCCCCCTGAAATAAATCTAAAAAAACAAAATCCACCCTCCATCCTACAGGCCCTTGGTTACTTTTCTCATTGGCCTATCCTAACCCCAGAGGACGTTTATGCAGACAGTAATCTGAACTCCTGTATATGACCTGAATGAAGTGTATAAATTATATTTAGATAGTAAATAAATTAAAGTATCATAAATAATAATGAAAAATATCTTGGTAAGGTTGGTGAAAGTGCTGGGACCATAATTTTGTTTATTTTATTTATTTATTTATTTTTTTTTTTTTCGAAATTTGTAAGTCAAAAAAGTCCAGGAATACAGTATTTAACAAAATTAGTCGTGAGAAAAAAAGTTTTAGTGATAAAATTAACCATAACTCCAAAGTGAAAATTTAGTAGTGGTTGAGAAGCTAGTCTTACAGACATTACTACCTTAGTAAGTATGATCCTTATTGGGTGCCCCACATTTGTGGCCTTGTGCCAGACTAAGCTAACAAAGTGAAAACTTAGCAACTATATGAAATGTTTGTATTTATTGCCTTTTTTTCTGCTGCAGTTTATAACCAAAACCAAAGCATTTTATGAATTGAATGAAATACGAGATTTTTTTCCATTAACAAAAAAAAAAAAGTTTATTTTATTTTAATCTTTTTCAAAAAATCCATACAATGTTTCAATTTTTGTATTTCTCTTTTTTTTTTTAAATGTTTAAAAAAATCTTTTTATACATTTAAATCAACATTGACAAATTTGACCAAAAATTCTTTTGAATTCATCTCTTTGGTGAAAAGTGTCAAGGGAGATAACTGTTCCTTCTTCAGGCGTGTACAAAAGTGTTTCCTGTCCAGAATTGCATTTTGATTTTCTTCAAGTCTGTTTGGAATTTTTCAATATTCTTCATCAACGATTCTTTGCTGCCATTATTATTAATATTATTACTGTTATTATTACCTACAATTATTATTATTATTAAGAGAGCATTCCAATCTCTCTGTCTATTTCCTGCCGATAACTGGTTAAAATCTGTAAATCACTTATCAAAAAGAAAAGAAAAAATATCTTCCATGTGCCTCATTACGAACAATTGTTGATTGGTATTTTGTTCCCACCTTGGGGTTTCATTTACAAACTGCCAAGCAAGTCAAACTAAACAGATCTTCCCATTTTACACATTTTTAAAAAAAATTGCTAACTTTCAAAAATGTATTAAAATCAAATGCTTACAGGCTCCCTTCATACCACGTATAAATATATAAAAAGAAAAGTCCAACTCTTTATTGCCTCTTCCCATTATTGTTTGTATACTTTCGGCTATTTTTATTGTTCTAAATGCATTTAGCCATTTGCCATAGTTTTCCACAATTTTTATCCTGTAGACTTCTTGTGGTGTAGATGGCCGCAACCACTTTGCTGCCGTTTCAGCGAGTAGCTTTCTCAGACCAAACCCTCCTCCTTTACCCGGGCTTGGGACCAGCTATGGCAACTACCAGGCCGTAGGTTTTTTTCTGTCACAGTAACATTCTCTTAACTGGACTGCCAAACAGGGCTAAAGGGTTCCAACTGCCCTGCTATTTACCCATAGCTGGAGGGAGAAGCGGATTCATGTCTTTCCCAAGGGCATTAGTGTGATGTCAACGTAAACAGCCTTGGCTGAAATTCAAGCTCTGTCCGTTGATTCTGTTTTCCATACTGGTAACTGTTACACCACTCTGCACTCCCATGGTCAATTCTTATGTGGTTATAAGATCTACAGTTGTCAAAGAGTATCAAAATATTGTATGATGTGCTGTACATTTTCTACTTAACAAATAGCATAAAAGCTAAAACTAACTTTGTCAACAGCTTGGGAAAAATATTTTTTCCCCTTTTTCTACATCTTGTGTGCTGTATTTATTATTAAAAAAAATGTAGCATTAATATTAGAGGTGGACTGATTAGATTAAATTTTTATTTTCTGTATATTTTAAAATATCAAATATAAGTAATTTGGTTCATTTGTTCATCCCCCCAACTGAACAGAATCATAGGGGAGGGGTCACTTTATGACCAAAATATCTTTGAATGATTCCTCGAGTAAACTTCAGTTATTACTTGACCAATGACCAGCAAAGACAAATTGTTATTTTAAGAGAACAATTGTCTTGCATTCTGATTGCAAATAAGATTGACTTGACCTAACAGCCTTTAAACTAGGGGTTCCCAACCTTTTTGTTCCTCTGTACCCCTTTGACCGGTTCCTATGTACCTCTAAAAATTAAGAATAACAACTTTTATATAATTATATTGATTTTAAAAAGAGCTCCATATAATTGTTAGTGAAACATTTGGGAAATTTCCTTTAAGTTCATCTTCAAAAAGGTACTCGGTGTTTAATTCTTTAAATATGTCAGTCTTAGATTGTGAGATGGTTGGGCCTGTTTTTGGCAACGAGTTCATTAACACTAAGGGAAACAGCAAGAAGGAGGAGAGCTTCTCTAGTTGGTGGCATTTATCATCTGTTTTTTAAATTGTACAGTAGTGGTTACACTCTCAGACCCCTAGAGAAGTGCAAATGTATTCCTTGAGGTATATGTCCCCAAGGTTGGGAACCTCTGCTTTAGATCATTCAAGATTGGTCAATGCAATAGGGTGAGAACCCCCCCCCTTCCCACAGGCAAACAATAGGAAGCTAAGTGAACCAAATTATATTTACCTGAAACCCATTGCAAAGAAAACCTTTATCTGATAGTGTTCTGCTTCTTACAGATGAACTCTTTTCTTTATACTTTGTTAATTGAAACAAGGACATTGGGGAAAAGATGCCAAGTTTTATTATTGGTTAAGTCCTATCAAATTAATAGAACATTATTTTTTTATGAACACTATTTCTATAATTATTTCTGTTTTGATTCCTTTAGATCAGTGGTTCTCGGAGTCCCAGGTCACATCCCTCCCCTGTCCCCCCCCCCATTTTAAATTATCATCTAGTAATTTTTTTCACCATTATACTTTTACAGTGGTAATTATTGAAAAGAATTTATTCCTCCCCTGGCTAAAATTCCTCCCCCATAGATTTGAAATCCCTCCCCTGGGAAAATCACTGCTTTAGATTTAAACTAGTATTAAATAAAGTGAAGATTGGCTTTTTGTTTCAGATTAATTTTCCAAAAGATAATCTTGTTCTCCAGAGAGAGAACCCGTTTCAGTATTTCAAAAGTGATGACCTATCACAACAGAACAAATCTTTTTTTCCTTGTCAGCCTGCAGTGTTTCCATGTGAAAAGAAAATTTCAGTTGTTTGCTTAAATGTGCTCCCAAAAGCAGACTTCTAAAAAAAAATTTTAAAAATTCTTTTTTTTTTAATTATCAGCAAGTGGAGAACAAGGATTTCTAATTAATCTTGGAGATTTAAATAATCCTTTTACTGCCAACACAGTCCAAACTATTTAAGCCTATTAGATTCCGTTCTACTAGCTTCCCAGTCTTGCCAGCTGTAATCAGTTCAGTTTTATACTTGTCCAATCAGCAATAACTTCTTTCTATAAATAATGATGCTGCCCCACAAAATACGGTCCCTGTAAAATATGAGAAGCAAAAAGGAATGGAATTTAAAAAAGCTTTTATACAGAGGTTTGTGATCAATTACATAATTTAGGCTTATTCATTGATTACAACAATTTTTACTAGTAATAAGTATCATTGCAAGAAGCAAAGGAATGTAATTTTAAAAAGCTATTATACAGAGGTTTAGGGTTATTCATTGATTAGAGCAATTGTCACTGGTAATGAATGATGTTTGTTTCGCCTCGAGTTGCTTCCCTTTGTTTATCATAAACAGAGGCAAGGGGAATGTAACTTAAAAAAGCTAGAGGTTTGTGGTAAGTGATACAAATAATTTAGGGTTATTCATTGATTAGAGCAATTTTTACTGGTAATAAATGATATCTTTGCTGTGCTTCTAGTTGCTTCTCATATTTTACCACAACCCCCAAAATATGCTTTTAAAATGAAAGAACCAAAATATTTTTTAAATTCTTTTCTTTACAGTTTTTTTTTTTCTTTTCTTCTTAATGATGACCAAACTCTGAAGACCTTATGAAATAAAAAAAAAGGCATAATAGTAACAAACACCATTGGGAAATGTCCTCATGGAACTGCAGAAAAAAAAACCAACCTTTATGCATGTATCTGTATGTATATAAAAATGTATGTATCTTTGTACATATATGAAATTTATTGCAATAAAACTTTTAATACCTTGATAGCATGTCTCATGATTCCTTGTTGGAAATACATGTTCTGTGCCACTTTGGACAAAAGGATTGGTTTTTTTGTTTTTTTTTGTTGTTTTTTAAAGTCAAAAGGAGAGTGTCTGTCCAGAAAGTATCCAGCCATTTTAATGAGAAAAAAAAAATATAGCCTACCTAGGGCAATGGTGCCTTTAGGACCTCATACTTATCCCAGCACCCCTTCCACTTTTCAAAACAGTCTGCAAAGTCCCCTCTCAGGATTGCCATCAGCTGCTTTGCCACATTTTCCTTATTCTTGACTCACCCTAGCTAAGGGAGAGACAGAAATACTCTGACCCAGGTGGTGGCAGGGGGCCTCCCTAACCATAGAACTTGCGAGAAAGGACCTGGAGCAATCGGGTAGCGAGTGCTACCGAGGTTGCACATGTTTGTACCCCTCTTGACAGTCGTGTTCAACCACAGGTTCCAGCAGGGAGCAATCTCAATCCCGAGGTGACCAAGGGGTTGAAGAGGTGGACAAAGATGTAGGGGAGGAATAGATGATTACAGGCCCATAAATCTGCTAAACACAGAGTTAAAGATTTTGGTCAAGATCCTGTCAAATCACCTACCGATTGTCATCGAGGATTTGGTCGAACCGGATCAGAACTATCCTGTGAAGGGAAGATCGATCTGCAACAATCTGCATATGACTCACACGGTCTTAGAGGGATTAAAAGACGACACTAGAGCCGTACTGATCAGATAGGGTGGAGCACAGGTTCTTGGCGTCTGTGCTGCAGACTGCCGGATTCGAGCTGGAGTTCCGCAAGTGGATCAGCCTCTTGAACCACTCCCCTAGCATTGGAACTTCACAAGGGACAGGGTGGTAAGACCAGTCCTACGCATAATAGGCCTCCCTGGCGGGGCTTGAGCCAAGGTGACTGCATATGCTCATGACGTTACCATTTTTGTGTCCTGTCACTGGGACAAAGGTGATACTCAAGGTGCTTGCACGGTATGAACAGGTAATGGGGGGCCCGGGATTAACTGCAGCAAGTCGAACGGCCTGCGGTTAGCCACCTGGAGGGTGACCACTCCTCTTCCAGGGCCCGTCAGCTGAAAGGATGCACCTGTCCACATCTTAAAGGTGTGGTTTGGACCTGAACTGCAGCAGGAGAAGAATTGTTCGGAAGTGTAATCTAAGGACAAAGTGTCAGTCGGGATTTGGCTTTGAAAGAAATTATCCTTGAAGGGCAGAGCCGAGGCATGCTGCACATATGTCTTCCCTCTGATCCTTTACCATTTGGGTGTACTTTCCCTGCCCGCAAAGCGGATGTTGGCACTCGAGTACCTACTGTTCACATTGCTGTGGAAACGTCCTCGATCCAGCTATATCAGGAGTTAGTGGCGGGGAGTGCTTCTGCTCCGCTCCGGAAGAAGCAAGGCCTGTCGTTGGAGGGGCTCCGTTCTGGAAGAAGCACAGCCTGTCGGAGGGGCTCTGCTCCATGTGGCATTGGGCGCCAGGTGCAGTTTTCTCTCACCTGGTGAGATGCCTTATTATACCTGATATGACAGTGGTACAGAAGAAACGGCTCAGCATGCCTTTTTCTACTGTCACAAGATCCTACCCCTGTAGGACTACGTCAATGAAGTAACAGCTCGCCTCGAGCCTGATTGACCAAGAATCGTCTTGGATGTCACATACGTGTGTGACAACATCTTGCCCATTTTGTCAGAGGTTAAACTGATGGTGTTTCAGACGTAGCTAGAATCTTTTATCTCATCACAATCTGATTGACTTCTTCAAGCATCAGCTGAAGTTTAAAATCAGTTGTGAGCGGAAAATATTGCATCGCATAGATTTCAGCAACGGTTGGGTACGTGCAGTAAGCATGGTCTGTTTGAAAGGAGCCTGATTGGAGTGGTCTTTCCTGCCGACACCTGACGCACGCAGTCCTTGGGTTCTTTTTTCCAGAACCCATCCCCAGTTAAGGTAAGTGCATGTCGCTAGATCAATGATTGAATCACTCGGGGCCCCACTTGCTTTACTTTTTTCAAGAACTCAGATCCCCAAGTTTTTTCTCATCCTCCTGCACTAAATTTACATCTGGGGAAAAGAAACCATAATTTGTTTTTTGTCTTTCCACCTTCCCATTTAGAGATCAACCTACTTGTTTCTGGACAAAACCTCAGAAAACAGCGGACGTTCTTCCAATTAGCAAAGGTAGGGCAGGCCCCATACTAACCCGCCCTTCACTTTAGTTTCTTTCCCTTGGGGATTTTTTCCGACTCCCTATCATCAACATCAATTGTATATTTTATCAGAGTAATTGTGGTATTAGGGTGAATGAAACAAATTGGAAGAGAAGGATGAATTTTTATGGTCAAAGGATTATTGTAAGAACGAAAGGGTAAAAAAATGAAACTAGTTAAGAGTAAGATAGACAAATGATGATCAGTCTTCTCTCCCTCCCCCCAAATGGCCTTGTGCCTATTTTTATGTATTATTTCATAGAATAGAGAAAGAAAAAAGTCATTGTGCAAGGATCCGTCTTAAGATTTAATCACTTCTGTAGCCCAACCTTTCACCAAATTTCATGAGGAGACGGGAGTAAATACAGATTTATGAAAACTAAAAATGCAAAAATATCTCTCAATCAAAAACAAATTCCTGGATCCACCCCAAATTCACTTCTTCCTTACAATGTGGCTCATCCTTCCACAAAATTTAATTGAAATTCATTGAGAACTTTTGGAGATATCGCGTGGACAGACATGAGCGAAAACAGAAATGTATAACGGAAAAATATCTCTCAATCAAAATGAATACCTGGATCCACTCCCGAAATTTAGTTACTTCTCCTTTACCTTTGCCTGCCTTCCCCTTCCACCAAATTTAATTGAAATTCATTGAACTTTTGGAGATATTGTATGGACAGACAGGAGCGGATACAAATGTTTTTGCGTTTAAAAAAAAAAAAAAAAAAAAAAAAAAAAAAATCTCCCAATCAAAAACTAATTCCTGGATCCGTCCTAAAATTTAATCACTTTTTTATCTTGTGGCTCACCCCTCCACAAAATGTCACCAAACTTTTGGAGATACCGGGTGGACAGACATAAGTGAATACAGAAATGTATAAAATATAAAAATGGAAAAATATTTCTCAATCAAAAACGAATTCCTGGAATTGCCCCAAAATTTAATCCCTTCTTCCGAGAGAGATTTTGTGTAGACAGATGAATATGAAAAAAACAATTTTCCTTCTACATTTCTGTACTTGTTCATGTCTGTCCATACAATACCTCCAAAGGTTCTCTATGAATGTCATTGAAATATTGTGGAAAAGTGGGCCATGGAGTCAGGAAGAAGTGATCAAAATTTGTGGGGGATCCAAGAATTTGCTTTTGGTTGAAAGATATTTTTTTCTTTTTTTCTTACATTTCTGTATCTGCTCCTGCCTGTCCATACGATATCTCAAAAGTTCTCAATGAATTTCAATAAAATTGTGTGGAAGGGTACTGCATGTATTAAGGAAGATGTGATTAAATTTTGGGACGGATCCAGGAATACATTTCTGATTGAAAGATATTTTTCTGGTTTTCTTTTCCCATTCATTTCTGTATTTGCTCCTGTCTGTCCACACGATATCTCCAAAAGTTCTCAATTTTGTGGGAGAGTGGCCAATAGGTTAGGGAAGAAGTGATTAAATTTTTGGATGGATCCATGCACAATGACTTAGTCATAATTGGTAGAAATGTACATTCACTACAAAATTGACACGTGGTCACCTTCAAGATGACCTTGAAATTGAAATTGAAATTTGGCGATGGCATCTACCCACATCTTACATCTTTTTTACCCGAAATGAACCAAAAAAAAATTTCCATATTGACTTGTCTATTTGTATGTTTTCTTGGAGAAAAACCTTTTTTTTTTTATTATATTCCAGTTTCTTAAGATTGGAATAGGATGTTAAGAAATACCTTTTCAATTTTGGAACAATATGTTATGTAATTCCAAAATTGAAAAGGTATTTCTTGTTAAAAAATACCTTTTCAAGTTGCATTATATTATAATAGTTGCTTTATGGGTCACATCACTGAAAAAAAAACTTACGGTGAAGATGTAGTAAGATACGTCAGGAGAATCGAACGGGGAATCAAATTCCCATAGCAGCCATTTCAAAAGTAGCAA
>VCCN01006196.1:7812238-7824633 GCA_006491835.1 Architeuthis dux
GACATTGGTAAATATTTTTCGTCTCTGCTCTGTCAACAGGTATGGCCTTGAGGAAAATGACAGGCATGAGAGGAGTCAGGTCTTTGAGATGGGATTCTGCAATCATTCCAGTTTGTGTATCCCAACGTGCCCCCTCCATATAAAGGCCATGAATGTAGGCCCCTTCGCGAGGGGGACCGGCCATGTCGCTAAAGGACTTTTTGGTCACTTCACATTGTATGGCCATTTTGTCAAGTGGCCACTCATTTTTACGTGCCATTTGCTGCATGATGGCCGTGAGGAAGGATTGTGGATTAAAGAATCCCGACAGCCACACAGCAGCCGGCAGTTGAAAATCCGACACCCAAGTCTCGAGTTCTTTCACACGAGCAATGTAGTCTACATACCAAATGGTTAAATTGGACAAAGATGGGTAAGCCCGTTTAGCCCAGGTGTTTGGCACTTGATCCATAAACAAAGAATTACTCAGTGCTTCCATTTCCACGGTGATTGTCAATTCACCCTAGAAAAACAGATTGAAAACAGTAAATTAAGTGTGAATTATCCTGGGATGAAAGTAAAAAAAGTTTTATATTGTACTAGTTAGCTTTAATATTTATTTGAGAATTCAGCTAATACTAGTTATTACCTGTGAAAAAATTCAGGATATATTTGAATTTCTGAGATGAAATGACAATTCAGAAGACCTTGTATACAAATGAGATTTCTTAGTTTATTTTGATGTTTCGCCAGTTCATTTTGATGTTTCGCCAGTTCATTCTGGCTTCTTCAGAAAAAGTGATGAATATGAAGGATGCTGCAAGACTATATCACAATTCTCTAAACTTAGTGCCAAACACCACACCTCTCAGCTGATTGTGTCTGTCTTGGAGCATTTCATGCAGTTCAAGTGGGACCCATTTTTCAAACTTTTTAACTTTTCCTATTGCCTTCAGATAACAAGTCCTAACATCTGCAGAAAATGCTCAAACCATTGTGGGTTGTTGGCCACGGCTGATAATTCTTCATCCTTAAGAACAGGTTTGGGCCTCCCTCAAGGTTTATTATTGGTATCCATATTTCCAGACTTGAACCAATGCTGAACAGTGTGCATTGTGGTGGTGTTCTCTTCAAATGCTTTGTTGATGTTATATGTCCTAATTTGTACTGGAAAATTAGTCTAAATTCTTGAGTAGACACCATTGTTGTTAAGGGTTCATAAACCTCCAATAATAACATTATATCACTATTTATATTGAATTTGCATAAAATGCAATTGCATTAGTACATCTTTCACTTTTAGCCTTATTCTCTATGATGTACGTTCACTTTTAGCCTTATTCTCTATGATGTAAAAAGAACGACATTTCATGTGTAACAACCTAATAATAGGTAAATTATCAGAGAGACATTCAAATATAATGAGCATTGAATTGAATCCTCAAATCTTAATCAAGGTGATATGAACAAATAAGGGACTTACCTTCATACCCAAATCCAAGTCTTTAAGAGAAAGCCGAATTTCTGCGGTGAGCATATTCATTCGTTCACATTCCTGGAAGGCTACAATGACGTATGGTGTACGTGATTCATGGGGAACTTTGCCCATCAGTTCTGACATTAGAAATTCTTCAGGTAATTTTTGCACGATATCATCTAAAATGCCCTTTACCTGAATGAAAAGCAAATCCATTTTGACAATGGGAATTGTGGAAGGTTTTTATAAGCTTGAAAAGAAAAAAAAAGAAAAAATAGGCCATGTTTCGAAAAGGGAGACCATTACATTTTCGATGATTTCAACCATTGCCTATTTCTGCTACGGAGGACCAATTGCTTTAGAAACTGGTCTTTTGTTTGTATTATTAAACAATCACCTAAATTTTATTTTGTCTTCTATTTTTTTAATGATTTTTACAGGAGAATGAACTTATTAATAAAAAGAAACTATGTAATTACTTGTGTAAAGTTTTTGTTTTTGCTAAAAAAAAAATTAAAATTAAAAAAAAAAATCTTTGCAAACAAGAAAGCAGTTTCTAAAAAATAAAGGAAAAAACCAGTTTCTAAAGCAGGATATTTTAATGTGAATGGTCCTCCGTAGCCGAAATAGGCAATGGTTGAAATCACCGAAAATGTAATGGACTCCCTTTTAGGAACACGGCCAAAAAATATATTGGAACAAATCTAAGGTAAACAACTTTAGATTTTAAATTTCAGCCTTTCACTTGGTACTAAGTTTTTAAAAAGTTAATCTTTATTGAATCAGTGTCCAATTTTCAAACAGAAATAGTTATTTACTAAGCTTAACTTCATCTGGCACAAGGCCATACTAGTGGAGCACCCAGTGAAAATCAAACACACTACACCAGAGGTTCTCAACCAGGGGGGAATGGGACCATAGATTAGTCAAACTGTTGGAATTTGAATCTTTCTACAAACTACAATTCTGGGAGAGGCTTTTTGAGGCAGACAATCTTGGAAGGCGGTTGGAATGACATTCTGAAATATGGTGAAAAGGGTGCCTGGGCAAAAAAAGGTTGAGAACCACTGCACTAATGAATTGATCTGCTAGAGTAGCTTGTTAACCATTGTGCTAAGGCAAGTGCCCAAATATATATTTACTTAGCTTAGCTGTGTCTGGCACAAGGCTGAATGGGGGCGGAGGGAGTGAATTTGTGTTGCGCTAATTTTCTTAGTGGGGAGAACCTGTGTGCTTAATTTGAAAATCAGTATTTGGAATCCTGGCTTTTACCTGGGATTGAACATTAGCCACTGTTGCCAGTGAAAAATATGCAACTACCTCAGCCACAAGGCAAACCAATTTTCAACTTGAAATATGTGTTTTGCTGCTGCCTATTTACAAATTAACATTACTGCAAAGTCAGAAAATTCGTTTTTGGTGTGAGAAGTGGAATTTCTATTTTTATAATACAACACATGTATGTCTATATTTTTTGTCTGTAACATTTGTCAGCAAAGATAACTGTTAAATGCTAATTATAGATGAGTATCCCTTACTTTTTTTTTTTTGCAAATGCATAAAGAATCCGAGTTCATTCTGGTTGAACATGAACAAGAAAATGCAGAGCAACATTTTTTGACAGCATAGTATGTTTTTAGACTTTTTGACAAAGTAAATGCTAAAATCTACAGATTATTACGATTTGAAACTAATGTAAAGGGGAGCGAGGGCAGAATTTTAGGCCTTTATTTAGGAATTTAAATGAGTAAATATGTGTGTTTGTCTTCTTTTAAGGACTTTTTCGTTTCAATTTATGATTAATTCGGTGCTTTCAATAACTGCAATTAAAGCGTTAATCTACTTATATAATATGCCACGTGTATATCTATATTTTTGTCTGTAACATTTGTCTAGGAAGATAACTATTCAATGCTAATTATGAAGTAGTCTCCCTTACTTATTTTTTTGCAAATTAAAAAAAATCCAGGTTCATTCTGGTTGGACATAAACGAGAAAAAGCAGGTACATACTGGTTTTGATATTTTTTAAGTACAATACAATTGCAAAATTATTTAAATACTAACATTATTTTTTGATGGCATCGGTAGACTACATAAGAAATAACACTCACAAGTGTAAAATGTTTATAATTCACAATCTTCTGACAAGTAATATTGTCTGAAACTTTAAGGGGAGTCATTATCATTTTTCCAGGAGTCATTTGAACTAATATCTTCATTCTTGATGTTTTTATAACAACATTTCATCAAAATCTGTTCTTGGACCTTCCTCAAATGTATGAGGTCTGTCTGGAATAATGGCATCTCAAGATTTCAGACAATATATAGAGCGAAAATGGATGGGTGTCAAAACGTCATACCTTTTCCTCACGACTGACGCCAGCTCCAGCACCAGCTCCCATATCCCGCGGCTGCATCTCAAAGACAGTCTTGAAGAGGTGCTCAGAGGTATTGGTGAGGAACTCTATCTCAGCATTAGGGTGCAGGCCATATAGGTAAGGAGTTTCAGGAGGAATGACGTCATCAATATAAGTGTGGTAGCCTTTGAAGTCAGTGTTTGGAGGAATTGCAAAGCCAGGTGCAAGAAATAATTCAGAGTCCAGCTGGACAGGATAAAAAATAAATTCATTTTCTTAGCTAAAACTAAGAATAAAAAGTAGCTTAAGAAAATACATGTTGATGACAAGGGGAATAATTACAGATCAAAGTTACCTCCCTTCAAACTTAAAGTTTTTTTTTTATACCATCTGACGTAATGAGTTTAACAAATTTTGTTTCGACCACAGGAGAGCTCCACTGGTAATTAATAGTGGTTCTCAGTGGTTTATAATGTTAGGAGTTAAAAATCAAGAAATGTTCAGCGCCAAAAGACATTACTGTTTTTGCTACTTTACCGGTTAAGTGATCACAAAAAAAAGGTGTTAAGTTGATAAATTCATAACAATCATCTTTCATAGGAAACAAAAACAGTTTTTGCTAGAAAAGCAAGTCAGAAAATTTGTAAATGCTTAAGTTTATAAAGAGACAAAATGTCTTTAAGACGTGGGTACAGTCACTTCACAACTCAAGACAACAGAAAGAGCAGGGGACAAGCATTCTTTCAGAAGCCACTATTATGTTTAAAGAGTTTTGCTGTTGCTAATATTATGTCTTTTTTGTTCTTTTATTCTTATCTGTTTAGCTGTGTTTAGTTTGAACGTGTTTGGTTCATAACTGTATTTAGCTGTGCTTAAGAAAAGAATGGAGAGAGAACAAAAGACGCGTTTACAGGGCTATTGTCTGGTCCAGAGAGCCTTCCCACACTCTCACTTCCAGTCCATGTTTTTGGGAGCTTGCTTTGGCGTGTTTATTTATTTTAAGCATGAACATTAATATATATATATATATATATAACATTACAGCCACCTTTGTGAACAGTAGCCATATTGTAACAGTATCCATATAATTTTTATAGGAGCCATTTGCAATTCTTTAAAAGGAGAGAACACTTTTGTTGAACAAAAATCTCTATTGCTACAACAAAACTCTAAGCACAACATCTAGTTACAAGTCCTAACACAGCAGTTAGGGTGGTAAATACAAGAAGCAATGAAAAGCAAAAATATCATTCATTACCAGTAACAAACATTACTCATCAAAGTAACAATAAGATGAAACTATTTTTTCATCTATTAAAACAGAAAAAAAACAGAAGAACCTTTGCTCACTGTCAAACAAAAAAACATTAAGTCCAGGTGAAAGACAATGAAACTAAAGCCATTGGCTGCATTCATCACATGGTACACAATCATTTACACAATTTAATTTTCAAATTTTACAGGAATATTCAATAGAAACAGAGCAGCAAATGTAGAAACAGCAATGAGATATTAAAATTATTTAATTAATCACCAAAGACCTGTTTAAAAGCTTTTTCAAATTATATTCCTTTTTCTTCTGCTATTTTATAGGGACTGCAGCTGTCAGGGCTGGCCTTAGGGTTCCTGGTGCCCCAGGCAAGCTGAACTTTGGCACCCTTTAAAGCAGTGTTTCTCAACCTTTTTCAGCCCAATGACACCTCACTACATGTAGTTTAAATATGAGAAGTACTCAACACAGATTTTTAGAGACGTGTCGTAGTTTGTCATTATAAAGAGAAACATCAACATTCAGTTCAAAGGTTTTATTAAGGAAAATGTTATAGTAAGTATATCAATGAATTTCTAGGCAGATACTACTAAATAACATGGATATTTATGGAACATCCACAAAGCCCCCTCTAGAAGCTTAAGCGCCCACATAAGGTCCTTAGTCACCTCAACGCCCGCTTGAAACAAACCAAAGAATTTCCTTTTCCGATTGTTTCTCTTAGTTTCACCACAACAGAAAGTATTTAACTGTCAGATATTCCTGAAAAAATCTGACTTTACAACAGGGAATTTTCTTATTTTGCTTGTTTTTATTCTGTTTAATTTATTCATTTTCCCATTTGTATTCAGAAAGTCCTACTGTCTCAGAGACATGAGAGGCGCCCCCTACCACTTGGCGCCCAGGGCGACTGCCCATGTTGCCGCTACCTAGGGCTGGCCCTGGGAGCAGTTACCAAAATGAGAAATTTGCATATTGATAAAAACTCTTTTAAATGCAGCCATGAAAGAGAATATGAAGCTTTTGTATCATTTTACAATCATTGGGAATTCAATCTCAAATTCTGGCATTACAATAGTTGAAACTCAAAAATATTTTGGCAGGAAATCAAATCTGTGAAATGTTTAGTGAAGCCGAGTGTCTTAAGGTGTGAATACGATGATCAAACGAGGTTCCACTTACCATGTCTGCATGCATGTAGACTTCCAAGTAAGTGCGGCAGAGTCGTCTGTCCCAATCATCAGTGATGTGTCCTCCGTACATGATTTCACCAAACAAGTAGCGAAGGTCCTCCCAAGGGACCTTATTGTTTGCCTCAAGATAATTATACAGAACATTAACACTGATCGTCAAGTCTCCAACATTGAATGGATATGATCGATTCCAGCCCTGGGGACCAAATTTGCGTCTCTCTTGCACCACAGCATGAAAATAACAGAGGGCAAAGAGGATGCTCTTAAATTCCAACTCACGACTGCACATCTCTAATTTTTCCTGCACAAAGGACAACATAGAAGAATCAGTGTTAAAATCATTAATTCAATTCAAATATTATCGGTTTTTGACTAGCCTTTCTTTTATCTTATTTCTGTGGCTTTTCATTACACTACTAATAGTTTTAGATATAAGGCTTTAAATTTCTCAGATGAAGAATTGTCAGTTATTAATTTTTGACTAGTCTTTCTTTCATCTTATTTCTGTTATTTTTTTAAAACTACGTTTAAGTTTTAGATGTAGTCTTTTGATTGAAAACCTTCCATCTGCAATTTGTCAATATACAGATTTACTACAGCTTAAATAGTTTTTTAAAGTCATATTTCACTATCTTAATTATAACAATGTTTACCTTGCTTGTTTAACTAATTTTTACTATCAATTTTGGGCCAGTCTTTTCATTTAATTGTTGCTTTTTATCACAACTTTGTAGGTGGAATACTCTGTCTGTTAAAGTAAGTAGGGTGTAAGTAAGAGCAAAGAAATAGCTTACAACATGACTTGAACTCACATCCCATATCTGTAATGTCTTCTGATATTAGTGCCTTTGTTGTTTATTTGTTCTTATCTGTTTAGCTGTGTTTAGTTTGAATGCATTCGGTTCATAACTGTATTTAGCTGTGTTTAAGAAAAAGAAGCGGAGAGAAACAAAGACATGTTTGCAGGGCGATCGCCTGTGAAGAAGATACCTTCCCAGGTCCCACTTCTGGGCTCCCATTTCAAGCTTGTCTTTCATGGGCAACACCTTAACCAATTCCGCTACAGAAGCCTATAGTTAGGTGGGACACAAACCTACAGTCATATTACCATCTTTCTACTCTAAATCATCATGCCATATTGTTTTGGTTTTACTATCTATTAATAGTCTTACATTTTTTTAACTCCAAGATGAAGTATTAGCATTATCAATTTTTGGCTAGTCTTTTCTTTGTCTTATTGTTGCTTTTTATCACAACTGTCTAGGTTGAATCCTCTCTGACCATTAAAGTTTCAATAAGAAGCAACAACAAGATTAACCAAAGATTGATTGTGAAAATACTCAGTATTCTTGTAATCCATGGTGAAACTTTAAAGTCAGGTAGGGATGACCATGAGTGGAGGGATAGTGGTCACACCAACCTCAATGGAATTAAGTCAAAATAATAGACAGGAAACAGCGCTGGAGAATAAGATGGTTGAAGGAAGTTGCACCCATACAATGCTTAAATCATCTGATCAGCATGCCAATCATTGATATCAAGAGCATATAAGAGCCATAGATTAAAAAAGGAAAAACAATGAATTTGAGGTTCCTAAAAAATGTGATAGCTGGTGAAATTCACCTAGTTCACTGGAAGGTCACAAATTCAATGCATGGGTCAAGGGAGGGCAGTTTTAAGAGCTGGCACACAATGGCAGCGGATGTGATATGTATTGGAGGGGAAGCAAATGCCACCTCTGAACAAGATTTGACATTACAAAATACAACTCCAAGGGAGGCATGAGGATAAAATGGCTGAAATGTTGTGAGAAAAAAAACAACAAATATATGGAAATTGGCCCTAATGAACTGTTATGTTGCACTCACACCAAGTAAATACAAAGGGAGATAACTATCTAGAATTATCTCCCTTGCCTCTATCTAAATCAGGTGGAAATAAAGAATGCTCATTCATTTATTCTCCTCATGTGTACGTTCTTGTTCTCTATCTTCCCTTTCAGTGCGCCTCTCACAAGCTGAAAGACACTACATAAACCAAACTGCAATTGCTTCATCTCCGAGTTCAGATAACTAATTTTTACTAAATAAATACTGTATTTCCTTGGATCAAGGATGCACTACAATTTTGACTTCTGTCTCAGCACTTTCACCTACCTAACCAAGATGTTTTGTGGGTGGATTATCGACAATTAGATTTAGGCGAGTGTTGGTCACGGGTAATTAACTTCACGCCAGCCTTCGGGCGTATGTTGTTGACCCTTACTGCCAAACCCTGTCTATCAAAAATGGGTCCTTTTTAAGCCTGTGTGTTGATTTTGCTCTGACCCACTGGCTCCTCCCCTCACTGATATCTCTATCTATAATCAAATCTCTTGATTCGTAGCCCGCCCATTCCAATTACCTGCCATCCTTTGTGCGTCCACTTGTGTTAATTACTTATCTCTCTATTGTCTTTGGTCTGCTATCAAATAACTCCAAATCTCTTAATGTCTTTCTGGCTGTTCATCTATCTATGAATTTGCGGCATGGTTTCTTTCGTAAAATTCATTTCTGACCAAAACCGACGCCAAACATTGTGATTATGTGAGCTCTGAAGTGGTCTGGGACAAAATATATCCCTTTTTCTGACCGTGAGAAGATTTTAACAAGGCCATCCATTTTATTAAAACTAAAATGTCTTATCGGAAATTATACTTATTTAAATGACCAACCTAATTATGACTTAATTTAAACTGTTGCACATCGACCATAATGTAACAATACTTTTTTTTTATTTATTATTATATATACAAGTATAATTTATACATTTTTCAGATTACTGTTTTCTTTTGAGGTTAGGATAGGCTTATGAAAAAAGTGACCATTGGACTGTAGGATGGAGGGTGAATTTTCAAAACTTATTTCGGAAAATAGAATTTATTATTTTTGGTCCCACAAAATATGGTTATTCACTTACCTGATCAAAGTTGTTGAGAGCTTTGTGCAGATTGGCCTGCATTCCTGTTGGGGGTTCATTTGTAATCTTGATTGCAGATTCTAAAATGCCTTGGGGAATGATATGGCTAGCAGCAGATGAAGCTGGCTCGGCACTGACATAAATCCGATATGATTCATGGCTACCAAGGCTAAACTCTTCCAGTTTCTTCTCCAATGTTGGTAGCCATTTAGCCACAAGATGAACATTCTGTGAAAGAAAG
Organism: Architeuthis dux; assembly: GCA_006491835.1. Lineage (NCBI taxonomy): Eukaryota > Metazoa > Mollusca > Cephalopoda > Oegopsida > Architeuthidae > Architeuthis > Architeuthis dux. The sequence continues at coordinate 7,821,716 of VCCN01006196.1, forward strand.
AAAGAAAGGTCATTCCAGAAATGGAAACACATTTTATCCCGCAGCTTGTGTTGTATAGCTCACTTGGTCCGCGGGAGGAAAATCCTGAACTTGGAAATAAAGGAAGACTCAAAACTTGGTTTATAAAAATATGAGGATATATTTTTTATTGAAGAAGATACATTGTATCGTGGCAGAGAGACAATGAGAGCAACAGACTGTTCCCAACAGGGGAACTGGCCCAGTGCTCCCAGGCCCAGCTGCTCTCTGGCTTCCTACTTTAATATAGTGTTTTTGATATTTTTTAAGTACAATGTAATTGCAAAATTTTTTAAATATTGCTGTCATTTCTTTTGACAGCATGTGTAAACTAGTACTTAAAATATACATACATGTACTTGAAATACATTTTACACTTATTTACTCACACTAGTGTCCTCATCTTCACGTTGTACCCTTTGGCCTTATTCGGGGGTCTATCATAGTCTGGGAATTTTGAACTGAACCATTCAATCCACAGGGGTAGATTGTTCTCATTCCACTGTCCATGCCTCGTATCAGTTAATTCTTCCTAGTTAATTCATCCTTGCGATGTTGCTTGTCTGCCTATTCCACTGAACCAGAGTATATGACTTTTCTACACTATTCGACCAAGGTATTGAACTCACGACCACCAGGCAGGTTACTAGATGCGCTTAACCACCGCTTTTATCCACCCAATCATATACAGTATCACCCACCTTCTGTCTCCATTGGCCCAACAAAATTGAAAGTAGTCCAGGACTTCACCTACGATGTGAGGCTGGAGAGAGAGAGATTAGAAAACAGACTATCTAAGGTGGCCAACCAAGCCTTTGGTAAACTACACAAACGTGTCTGTAGAAACAAAAACCTTAGGTAAGATACAAAAACAAGAGTCTACAAAGCCATCGTGCTGCCCACCCTTCTATGTGGAGCTGACTCCTGGGTCATATACCAGCATCACCTATGCTTACTGAGTGCTTCCAACAGTGTTGCCTCTACATCATTCTCAATTTGCAATGGATTGACATCATCGCTAACACAGAGATCCTCAAGTCAACCAGGGCCACAAGTTTTGGTCATTGGCTAAGGAAGAATTGATGAAATCTTTTTTCGTTTGAGAGATATCTCTTTATTAAATTTTCAGACAGAAAGAAAATCCTTGAATCCAGCCCAAAATTTCATCAATTCTTCCTGACCCACCATTCGACAAAATGTCATTGAAATTCATTGAGAACCTTTGGAGACATTGTGGGGACAAAAGTAATTTTAGACCAAAGTTATTTAGACAAAACTGATATTTGCTAAAGTGATGTAGATGAAAATACTGTAACCCTAAGTTCCATAGAGTAAATGAAGCTTTATGGTTCAGAAGGTAAAATGAATTCTTTTGGTGAAAAGGGATAAGGTAGCGTGAAAGGTTCATCTTTTCCCCACCCCAAACACTTGTATCAAGTGTAAATAATAAAAATAAAAATAAGAATAACAAAAATCATTATCCGGTCTCTCTGGAGTGAAATAATGAGGTGAGAATAGGTGAAGCACATAGACTCGTCTTTATACCATTCCTGAAAACATTTGATAGGGAAAAGTGTTTTTTTGTTGTTTACCTGAAGGATGACCCAATGCCCTTTATCTGCCGCTAAGTTCATTGCCTTTTCGGCCACAACTTCTTGACCTTGACCCAAGGAAATGTTCCAAAAGTTGTGATAGTCACCAGAAAAACCCATTTTTTTGCCAAGCGCCTCAACGTCTTTGAGGGGGTCCACACCAGGTGACAAGATGAAAAAAATGGGAGTGGCAGGACTCGACTCTTCATAAGATGTAGCAAAGGGAACACTGGCGCCACTCACATATTGAGCACCCATTCTTTCTTCAGAATATTGCCTACAAAAAGAAAAAAAAATACTTTAGAATTTTAATCATCTTGTCGTTTTGATACACAAGTCTCTATCATACTCAAATGACCTGACACTTTATGACTGGAAGTATTTTCAGTCAGCATCTTTTGGACAAGAATAATCTTTCATAGACCATTTATTGTCTTAATCACAATGGCATCATAAGAAGAATGGAATATCAGGTAAAGACATGAGCGAATCAAATGAATGGCTCTTTAGAATATCAGTAAGTATAGTAAGGGAAGAGAAACAGTAAATGAAAAGAAAGTTAAATTTTAATGAAATGTTTTTTTTAATGTACTGTACAGGCACAGATAAACCTTATCTTTAATCAATAAGGCTTGGTGTTTTTGCTTCAAAGCACGGGATGCACTGTCTTTATTCTGTGGAGCCATAATTGAGTTCAAATATGAGCAAATGATACTAATAAATGCAGGAAGGCGAGCAGGAATTGCTCACCTGAGTTTACAAGAGTTGGTTAACAGGTGAACAGATCTAGTGCAACCAAAACAATGCACAGCAGGTTGGTGCAGTGCCACAGGGAATTTGAAATCAGTGCAGATTTACTGAAGGAGCCGGATTAGCGAAGGAACAAGATTACATGTAGCTGGATTAGTGAAGGTCTTTTGAATTTCAAGTCTTTGTTTGTTTTTTTGTTTTTTTAAATCATATTACTTTTACCTAAGTGCATAGGTCATTCTGTCTGGTCGTAACACTCTCATCATGCACAATTTCTGAAGTTCTGTTTTGTTCTTCCATTCTTGTGGCAGCTGTTCTTTCTCAGGACATTCACTCTCGACATATTTCTTCCATCTTTTCATTGAACCCTCAATGTCTTTATCAAGATTCTGAAAGTCTTCCTTTTCAGACAAAAGCTAAAAGATTTCAAGAAAAACATTTAGAGGACTGAGTGAAACAAGGAGAAAATAATTCAACTCAGGTTTTAACATTTCTAATATTCCTTCCCCTACCTCTTTTTTTAAAGAAAGTTAATTTTCTTCTAAACCAAACGTAGCA
>VCCN01006196.1:7854605-7866032 GCA_006491835.1 Architeuthis dux
TTCAAAAAACTCTTTGAATAGCAACAAACTTATGTAAAAATGGATTCATTCCAACCTTTATATGAAACATTGAGCTCAAACCCACAAATATAGTGAGACACAAAGTATTGTATTTGATGGCATAGAAGACACATGAGCAAAAAAAGGACCCTCCCTCATTTCATATGGACACAGTAATAAATAAATTCAGACCTCCACTGGTGTTAGAAAAAATTTCCTCTCAGCAAGAGTGTAAAACGCTTGGAACAGCCTAAGTGAAAAGACGGTCACATCTGAGAATATCAATATTTAAAAAAATAATATTTATTCTGATATCGGACATGCCAAATTTAACTACCATTTTTCTTATTAGTTTAAACCCAGTCCAACTACACCGAAGCTGGCTGCTGTCAAAAAAAGCCTATTTCAAGTATATTTCAGCTGGGTATATTCAGGAAATCCTGAGAGAAAAAGTTAAATAATGGCATAAGGCAGAGCCTCATCTTCACATAAAGTATGCAGGTAGATCTTTTTATTGGCCTCTGTTAAGGGTTACAATGAGGGTAACAGCCTTTAACTGCAACTATGTGCGTTGCAGTTGCGTAACCACACTATTGTGTTAGCTGGATCGACCAGTGTCGAATCAAATGCTCTTGTCACATTCAGTAATATCAAACAGTATCAAGGCTTCAGAAAATAACTTTCAGGTGCATAATTAGTGGGTCGGAGTTGTATTATTGAATTATTATTATGTGGAGTTATGTAGGTGGAGTAAATATATACAGCTTCAGCATAGATTTTAACTTATTTTGCAGATTCCGTCTTCCATGTGACACTCCATACTTTCTGAAAGGTGACCTATAAGCTGTCAAAAACATTGTACTATATTTGCTGCCTTATAAGACCCCTCTCCTTTCATTTGTGAAGATTATGGAAAAACCACATCTCTCTTAAGTCTTCTCATTTATCACCCATTTTTTTTTTAACTCCTCAAGTTCTGGCCAATGTAGGGCTTGACAAACAAAGAGTACATTTACCTTTTTGTAATGCTGTCTGAGATTAGTGCCTTTGTTAATTGTTTGTTCTTATTTGTTTAGCTGTGTTTAGTTTGCACGCGTTTGGTTCATAACTATATTTAGCTGTGTTTAAGAAAAAGAAGCGGAGAGAAACAAAGACGTGTTTGCAGGGTGATTGCCTGGTCAAGAGAGACCTTCCCAGTTCCCACTTCCGGGCTCCCGTTTTCCGGACTGGAAATAGGGGCTGATGGGTAGGTTCTGATTTAACATGTTTATTGACTTAACATATACATATACATACACTTTTGACCCATTTTTTTTTTGCAGTTAAAGGAGTCTTACATGCCTTCAAATATGGTAAGTTTATCATATCAGAAAGATTACCTTTCAAATCTACAATCGCATAACCTTTTCTCAGGGTTATCTGGGACACTTCCATGCTGCTGATGAAGGCAGCTAATCTGGATAAACTTTGTTTACCACTTCCACCCACTCCAATCAATAGGGCGTTGCCCATAGGCGTTTCCAAAATGCGGTTGATCCTGCAGATATGGGTGATAGCATCTTCAAACAATACCAAGTTCATAGCAGCGTACATATCATTATAATTGTCCATTGCCTCTGTTAAGATCTTGGTGAGGCTTTTCCACTCAGATACGGGCATGTATTTGGGCTCACCGATTCCAGTTGCGAAATGGCTGTAGATCAGAGGATTCTTTTGGACAGCAGCTTCATCTACATCCTATTTAAAATAGTTCAGAGAATCAAAGAGAGCCATCCTAGTTCAATCACTATAGAACATATTACCATTTCTAAGAATTCATAGTTATTGATTCATATTAAAAACATCTAACAAATTAGAAAGAGACATTTTTTTTCAGAGATTTTAAGGACAGATGATTAAAAGAATTTTTACTTTTTCATTTGCTTATTAATTTTTTTATTGAGTAATCAAAAAATGAAAATTGTTTTGCCACACTTTTTTCCTATTAGAAACCGTCAAACCAAACTGCCAACATAGGTTTCATCAGGGCAATCATTACCTTTCCCGTTTCCATATGGCCGCTGCTTCAGCTAATGGAGAATTTAAAGTCAAATAATAAGACGAGAAGATTCCTCAGAAGAGCATTTTCACTTATTTTTTTCATTTTTGAAGCGGGGTCTACTGATATTGGGCAATTTCATGCGGTTCAAGAGAATAGTGTTGTTTTTTTTATTCAAGCAAAAGCTTGATAAACACAAATGAACAAAGGATAAGCTAGGGTTAGTGTTTTTAGTGTAAGGGTTGGTGTTGGTGTTAGGGTTGGGATTGCTGTGTTAGCAATAAGGTGGTATTTAGCCAGCCACCCCGTGCGGTCCGTGTCATTGGATGTTATATTGACAAGGTTCAGTTGTGGTAATAAATTTCTGTCGACTTGAATTGTGACAATACATGTAGTCGCAGTCGGCCTAGACCTACCAAGCTTAGGTATACTTCCTTCGGCCATTTTAACCTCAGAAAATGGAAAAGTTTTGCAATTGTTGTCTGCTTCTTTGATTTTAAATTTGCCATGAGCAGCAGCAGCAGCAGCAGAGGACTTTGGGCGATTCCGGAATCGGAACAGCTGAAGCACTGGCCTTATAGAAATGGGAAAGGTAATGATTGCCTTCTTCAGTTTTCAAGTTTGGCTGGCTGGCTATGTATGTATGTATCATGCGTACAGACCACACCAATGGAGCTAGAGGGCTGAAAACGTTTAACATTTGATCATCATCATCAGCCATTATAAGTCCACTGCTGGACGAAGGCCTTTCCCATCTCCTTCCATGACAACCTATTTTGTGCTAACCTCTGCCAAGTCTTACTGGCAAATCATTCTATCTCGTCCCTCCATCTTGTGTCTGGTCTTTTCCTACTTCATTTACTGTCCCATGGGCACCAATCGGTTTCCTTATTATGTCTAGTAAAAACGTTTTTATCGGTTTTTTTTTTAATTCTCCCTGTAAATAGGTTTTTTAGTGTGTGTGTGTGTGGGGGGGGTCAATCATACTAAATTGATCACTAGTCTGTGTCCACTTTTAAAAAAAAAAATATTTTAGTGATCACTGCCCAGCAAAATGCGAGTGAAGTAACTTATTCATATTTATTCATAATTAGTGTATTATATGATGTACCTGTAGTAACAGGGAAATGCTTCATCTATAAAATTACAAAAAAAAAACATACTATTACAAGGTAGTAAAACAACGGCGGTGCAGGGAATTTGCGAAGTAGGGGTGGCAGAATGACTGCAGATATGTGTTCCGCTTAATCATTGACACTTCCATGGCCAATATGGTCAAGGCGATGTCCATGAAAGACAGACTCCTGAGGTATGGGACGTGAGTTCAAGTCACATCAGAACCTACTCCTCTAGTTCTGATTTCACACTGTATACTTTAGCAGTTGCAGAATGTATCGACCTAAATTGTTGTGATAAAAATCAACAATAATAAGATGGAGTAAAACTAGTAATAAAATAATAATAGTACTTGAATTTTGTAAAGAGTAAATGATTTAAACTTCCCATAAATGATAGCTTCAGATTTTTGGCACTGCTTACAGTCATGGAGATTCTGGAGCATAAATACAGAAGAAACTGGATATGAAATTTAACAAATAATGAAAATATCTGACTGGTACATAGCATTGTATTTGGTTGATGCAAAGGTCCCCAGCACCATCTTTTACACAATATAAGTGAAATCTTAGAAGTGTTTTTCAAGTTTACTTTATTTAATTAATCAAAAATTTAATTTAATTAAAACAAGGATGAAATAGAGAATTCAGATCCCTTTAACTACATAAAAGAATATTGGGGTCTGAATTTCGTCCTTGTTTCGATTAAATTAAATTTTTGATGGGTGTTTGAGTCCAGATAAAAGCTAGAATTTCAAATGCTGATTTTCAAGACAGGTTTATTTGAACCAATCATCAAACAAAAACTGTCAGATCCAATGTAACCTTGTTAAATTTTTTTGCAGTGTCTTCTATTGATAGATGGGACCTCCATACGATCTTATTTTATTCACTATAATCACTACTGTAAAACAATATGGGCAGGAAAGGTTTTGCAAAACAAGTAGGGTTAGTTGAAGACGGTAGATGTAGTAAACCAATCAAATGCCTTTCTACAGTGTTTTTGAAATCTTGCATTGTGATTGGCCGAACCGTTAGACAAAGAGTTTGATTCTTTTTGGCGGTAAAATACGTTGAACTCCAGGGTCGGCAAGAAATCTTGACCAAAGGCAGACATGGTTTTTTGACTGCCCAACCTCGTGTCCGGTGGGGCATTTTGGGGCCACGAATCAGCCTGGTCGCTGCCTTCGATGCTAAAGACTGCTGCAACACACACATGCACCTCGATGCACGTCATCCTTCATCGATAGTGGTACACTACTCATTAATTATAGCAATCATCTTTACATGCTAGCCATGGATATGCACTGCAGTATGCATTAAGCAGTATCTACTTCTACTGATGGAACCACCATAACCTCTTATTTCATTCACTACAGTAACTACCCCCTAATTCAAAGCAACACACTGTGATGAATGTAGAAAAGACCAATCCAATTCAAAGAAAAGAAAGATAATATAATGTTCCCCGTCTTATTTCTTTAAGCTAAGAATAAATAATTAACTTTAATATATGCCTAAATTTGATCTCCAGGAATCACCATAGCTTCTTATATTGTTTACTACAACAACTATCCCTTAATTCAAAGTTACACACTTTGGAGAATGTATAAAAGAACATCCCAATCAAAAGAAAAGAAAGAAAACTAGGATTCCAAGGGAAATTATGAATGCCCACCACCCATATATGCTTCTTTTACCTTGTATATTAAGCAATGGTGGTGGTAAAATTAAGTTACCTTGATGAAAATGCTACCAGTAAGGTTTGAACCATAAATTCATGATTTAAAAAAAAAAAAGAAGAAAACTTAGTCACTCAATAGAAACTGTCACGTGACCAATTTCTTTAAGCAGCATGCTATGTTGTGAGTGATCAATAAAAAAATTGGAAAAAGGGGTGATCAATAAATAAGTTACTTCTCTCATATTTCGTTGGGCAGTGATCACTAAAAAAAAAGTCTGAATTTAAAAAAAAACTCTGCCGGACACAAATTAAGGGATCAATTTAGTATAAACTTACATTGCAAACTGAACCCCCACTAAAAACTTTTTTTTGGGGGGGGGAGGGGTTCAAAAAACCAAAAACGTTTTTCCTATTCGCTGAGTGTGTCTGTCTGCAAAATTTCAAGTTTCTACTTTTGAACAGTTAGGGTTGAGCAAAGTCCGATACATAGATACATGTCAGAACACATGAATATCCTAAACCCAGCAACAGTGTTTAAATTTCTCTGTTGTGGGTAGCAGTGATTAAAACAGGTTTCCTAACCTTATTTTGTAGTTGAAAATGAACAAATTATTATAAAGAAAAAATGGCCAAATTTGGTTGGCAGAAATCTAGGAAGGTTAAGAAGTTAAAAACAAATGATTACATCAAAAACTTTGCTAAGAAGATCCTTTTGCAATTTTTTGAAGGCTGCAACATCCTTTAAGTCAGCAAGTTTGTCTGAGTAGACTCTTTGAGTTTCGTGCATCCATAAAGATATCAAGTCATTAGTAGTTTGACAACAATTTGGTGTTGAGAAGAGCATTCCCTACAAAAAACAAACACAAGGTTTAAACATGGATATTCTTGTATTAGGTTGTTATATATCTTCTTACATCATACAGACTCATGCTAAAAGTGAAAGATTTACTAACATAATTGCATTTTCGTAGATTCTATATAAATAGAGATTAATTCATTATTATTGGAGATTTCTGAGCCCTTAAAAGCAATGTTGTCTACACAAGAAAGTTTTCAAGTACGATTCCAAATTAGGACATAATGTAGCTCAAGCTGCTGATAACATCAACAAAACATTTGGAGTGAATACTACTACAGTGCAAACTGTTCAGCATTGGTTCAATAAGTTTAGGTCTGGAAATATTGATACGAATAATAAACCTTGAAGGCGGCCCAAACCTGTTCTTAGTGGTGAAGAATTATTGATAGCAGTGGCCAACAACCCATGGACAATGGTTCAAGCACTTTAGGGCTGCAACAGTGACCATATCACATGCATCTCAAGGCAATAGGAAACGTTACAAGTTTTATAGAGATGGCAATATTAGAGGAAAGTTGGAAAAAGGTTATTGCTTTGAGTGGGTCATATTTTGATTAAATATTTACAGTTTTTGTATTGCTTATATCATACTTCATCTTACTATTTTTAAAAATCCAATCTCATGTAATGCTGTCAATGCTAGTGGTTATCTTGTATTAGTTAATTCTTCTTGTGATGCAGCTTCTGATCATTCCACGGAACCAGACTATATGGATTCCACTACCTGACCCAGGTAAACTGGAACACTTAACCAATGCTTATATCCATCAGGCCATTGTTTCAAAGGACAAATGTCTATTCTTTCCTGATCAAAGGCTCCCATATTGTACTCAATTCTATGCTAGGCCTACTGAGGGGGTTATCAGAGCATAGCATGTGCACTGATTCTTTCAGTTGCTCTCTATTATTTGATGAGGACAACAGTTTCAATAAATCAGTGTACAATGATGATAATTCCCCATCTCATTAACACATTACAAAAACAAAACAAACCCATAAAATATACAATCTATCAAAATCTTCTTTGAATTACTTACTTGAAATATATTTGAAAGTTCTCGCAGATTGAATACATAATGAAACTTGATTGCAGTCGGAAGAAACATCTGACAGACTTTCGCATGAAGAGTCAAACTTGCTGAAGCAATGTTATGGGAATACTTTTGTAACTGAGCCGGAAAAGCTTTCTGTTGCAAATGTTGGCTTAGGATACTGTTGTAAATCGTATTACAGGAATCGTGTGAAGGAAAGTTGACAGCAAAAACACAAAAATGTCTCTGAAATTGGAAATAAATGGTGTGTCAATTAGACCTTTCAGAATATGAAAAGAGTCCAAAAGTAACCTAAAGTGTGTTTTAGAGATTCCAAAATTCTTATAGATCATTTCTACATGTCGATTGGAAAAAAGAGTCCAAAAGCAACCTAAAGTGTGTTATAAAGATTCCAAAATTAACATAGATCATTTCTACATGTTGAGTGGAGTATTTTTGTAAAATTTCAAGGCTGTCAGCCGAATGGTTTGTCAATTACAACTCTCAGAACATTACAAGGGTCCAAAAAGTCCTGATTATGATTAATAGCGGTGTAGCTCTCATATTTCTCAAACACCACAACCCCATTCCTGCAACCAGACCCCTTGGTTGCAGGAATGGGGTTGTGGTGTTTCCCCATAGTTAAATTCAAATTAAAAATTACAAAACGCTGATCTACTTGAATTTGAAATAATAATACGTTGCAACAGTGTAGTTTCAAATATAAAAACTATCAAATGCTACTAGTTAAGTTCTAAGCAACAGTTATATAAACAAGAGAAAGCATTTCCTATCACTCATTCGGTTGTATTTTCACTGAGTGCAGTCATCTTCATAAATCTTAAGAAATATTACGTATTCAATTCATTTTAATGCTCATGAAGCTAAGATAACAGATTTCCCAGCTAAAAAGGTATTTTAATAATTAACTATATTAGTACGAGCGTGAATACGTATTTAGTACGAGTGTGAATACATATATTTCTTACTTTCTTTTCCCATAACAATAGTTTGGCATATTATTGCCATTTAATTACATAAACAAAAATTTACATTTCTTTTACATCCACATATCTTTCTGTAAATACTTATTATAACATTTAATTTCTATTAAAATGTTGTAAATACATTTATTATTGTTATAATAAATAGTTATAATTTCTTTTAATACAATTGTTGAATTGTTATGTGACATTTATCTTACATACAATGTAAGGGAGAGAACTCTATTTCCCTATTTTTCGTTGTTATTCTTTGTTTAACCATTAGCAAGAACACTACAGGGTCATGCCTCTGGGGTATATCAATTCTACTACAGAAAATGAGATCAGAGTTTCATGACTGAATGCTACGAATAAGTTAGAATTAGACAAAATAGACTCCAGAAAAATGTACAACCTCATTAATCAAATAATATGCATGAGGGTTGGTATAACAATGTGGATAATTTATGAGTATTGGTATAATAATGCAGATGGTGCATGAATAGTGGTGTAAGTTTTATGAACTTAACTTGTATTAAAGTTACCAGTTTAGATGCTAGTAAAGAGTTCTGTATTAGAATGGCTTATTAAATTAATTAGTAGTCCAGTATAGAAGGAAAGAAATACTAGCACAACTAGCAAATGTTTGGTCCCCATTTGCTTTGTCACGTGGTGGAACGCTTCCTGTTTGTGCCAAATCTGTGATAGCCATTTTGAAACATTGCGGTAAAAATGTGTGGTGGCCATTTTGTAAAATGACATGAACACATGCATAAACAAAAGCCAAACAAAGAAAGTCCAATCAAATAGACAAATGCAGATATTAAAGACATACATTTAATAATAAGTGAACATTAATACAACATGCGTATGTACGTTTATGCTGAAAGAGAAGACGGGAACATACAAACAATCGATGTTAGCTGGCATAATCACAAAGTACTCGGTCGTAGGGAGAGATACTAAAGAGAGAATTGGTTAATCTGGCATACCTAAACAGTGAGAATGGAAATAGAAGAAAAACGTGGTGTATCGAGTTTGATTGTCATGACGATGGAGCGACTAATAATGCTTGTTTTAATAAAGTATGGTAATTCATGAACTAAGGCGCTGTTATTAAAATGGGTGAATCAGGGTATTTGCAAGACTAGCCAGGCGCATGGAAGACAGGCATAATCTGGGACGCCAGAAAATTTACGATGTGTAGGATTATTGGTATAAAAATGTGGTTAGTGTATGAGAAGTGGTATAAAAAGGTGGATGGTGTAGTGAAAAAAATGCAGATGGTGTATGAGTGGAGGTATAACAATGTGGATGGCATGTGAGTAGTGGTATAAAAATGTGGATGATTATTGGAATAAAATGTGAATGGTGTATGAGTAGTGGTATAAAAATGCAGATGACACAAAAGTAGTGATATAAAAATCTTGATGATCTATGAATAGTGGTATAAAGCATAAGGCTTTACAAATAGTAAATAAGTCTATTGCAATGTAGGCAGTCATAGTTATAACAGTTTCAGCAAACAGCTGTGCACCAAGTTTTCTTATGAAATTTATTATTTCAGGAAGCACAATAAGATTAGATCAGACGTATTACAGTTAAACAGACTATATTTATTGAAATGCGGAAAATTCAGTAAATATTGCCACCTCTGCCTAAAAATGAATCATCATAGCCTAGTTGCTTCATTTTTGTTACAAACATTACATAGAATGAGTCCTTAGTGTACATGCTTAGAGTGCCAAGACAAAAAAAAACAGAACAGGTGTAAATGGCGAAATTAATGAAAAAATCGTTTTTAGAAGGTGTCTAGGGAGTAGACATGCAAATCTTCAAGGCTCTAAGTAAACAGATGTAACTATGGGGGATGGGAAAGATGGGCACCCATTTGTTTATAGAGGATAGAAGTCTCCTGATATATGATTTGGATAAGGGGACTTGTGCGAAGAAGAGATGGGTGTCGACTTTATGGGGTTTAGAATTTCTCCATATTTAAAGATTGGAAAGGGGATAAATGACCCCATTGTGGTTCGGTCATGAACAAGCAACAATAAATCATGAAAAGAGGGAGGGGGGCTCCAATTCAGCAAGTTACATAGAGCACTACATCGGCTTGGCAAAGGTGCCGACACACGACTGGCATTCTCATCCACTTACTATGTCATTTCAGACAAGCTTTTCCACAAACACCTACAACGTCATAATGCTACATCAGGGCGGTGGCAAAAACAATGTGTTCATTTCATGATGGATTATTATTGTAAATTGAGCACCCCCTAAAACAAATGAAAAAGTATGAATTTCAAATAAATTCAAAAAAACCTTTACAGAAGAAGGTCGCTACTGGAGTACACATGTACATTTTAAAGGCTCTATACCAAAAAAAGTGACCAGGAGCACTGAGACAGACAATGAGTAAAAAGGGAAGAATACATTGCTACTTTACTGGTCAGTTGTGGGGCCAGAGTGGGCTACAGTGATTCAATAATAGTGGATAGAAATCATGATTACCTGAAGTCTAGAATCGATTGTAAAACTTCCTGCAGTGGGGTTCATACAGGAAACATATTGTGTATTGTGGATTTCTTTTAAAGATAGCTTGGTTCGATCATACCAATGACTGTGGTCCAAATGTTGCCTCAAGATTGTGTGCGGCTGTACAGTAAAATACTGATCCACCTAAAATACAAACAGAGTACATTTCAAAAGTATGAAATCCATTATGAAGCAAGTGAAATATATTCTTAATAATTGGAAATATTTAGTGAAAATTAAGATTGGGAAACATTCCTAAATATTGAATGAACCATGATAAAAAACAAGTTGGTACAAAGTGGTAAAAATGAATAATTAAACCAAAGAATGCAACAATGCTTGATTTATAAAACTCTAGTAATCATACAGCAATTATGAGGTTGATGTAAAAGTCCTCAGCACCATCTTTTGTTGTGTTATGGAAATCTTAGAAGTGCCTTTCATGTTTACATAGCTCTTTATTGCTTGTGCCATCAGTCAAATATTCGAGGTGGACAAAAATAAGCAACATTTTCAGCATATTATGCTTTTTTTAAAAATTTTAAGAAAGGTAAAAATGCAACTCAGGTACATCAATAAGTCTGCAGCCTAGTATGAAAAAAGCGTTTACTTTGCACCAAAATACCTTGTCAATGCACTTAAATTCAGTGGTGAATATTAATCACATAGATCGAACATTATACAGTGAAAATTTCAGATAAAGACTATATGAGGTCTGTCTGCAAAATATCCAACCATTTTAAATATCTAGAGAACCGGTTGTGTGTCCTTGATGTAACTTGGCAACCAATCAACAAACACTCTCCCATGGGGTTACTCAGTTGGCAGTGAGACGCTTTTGAGTGAGTTTGTGTACTGTTTGACCATCGCATTCACACTGACAGAGACTGCCAATTCTTCGTCTCGTGCAGGGTTTTTTTTAAAAACATTGCATCAACCAGGTCTGTTAGTCCAGATTCAGTCCCTGCAACTTCTAGATTTTCCCAAAGAGATTTCAGACCATGGACGAGATTAATGAGGAGACAACTGATAGCAGTCCCCAAAGAGGACTTTGCAGACTGTTTTGTAAAGTGGAAGGGATGCTTGGATAGGCTCCAAGTGGAGGACTTTGAAGGGGACTAAAGTGCCATAGGTAGGCTATTAATCCCTGCTACCCACAACACTGGTTTATTGCTGGGT
>VCCN01006196.1:7885955-7908443 GCA_006491835.1 Architeuthis dux
CAAACACAACACATATATATCCATACGCAACAATACAGACACATATATTCATGCAAATACATACACCCGTACATACATAGGCCCCTATATATACATGAGTATAAACATGTACATACAACTGCGTGTACAAATGAACTTTTAGTGTAAATTACACTATCGGCTCTGAAAGACACAGTAAAGAATTGATTGATTGATTGATTGATTTGTTTAGCAGTATATCAAAACTTGATGGGTCTTAATTAATTAATGCCGAAACCAGTTTAAATTTGTTTTTAAATAGAGTTTTGCGATTTTGGTGAAAAGTTATTTTTTTAAAAAAATAGAGTCTTGTGACTTTGGTGAAGGGTTACTTTTCCTTTGGAGTCTTGTGACTTTGGTGAAAGGTTTTTTGTTTTTTTTAAAAATAGAATCTTGTGACTTTGGTGAAAGGTTATTTGTTTTTAACTAGAGTCTTGGTGAAAAAACAGGTGGCTCCTGTTTGGGGAGATCTTACATATGAAAGGTTGGGAGTGTCCCAGGGGAGGAGGCTTAGGGTGGTGCGGTCAAGGGAAGAAGAAAGAACAGGCAGGCAGGGCTGTTTTAAATGGCTAAGACTTGATATGGGCCTCCTGATATAGGAGATTAGATTGGATGATTAATGTTTGAAGAATTATGTGTTTTCAGGATGTGGGATGACCCTTCTTGTTGACCGCCCACTGAGGCCTCGCTGGAATAGGCAGGTCTGGTTAAAGATTTTTCAGAAAGATTTAAAAGATTGAAGAAATTATGTGAAAAGCATTAAAAAGCTTTATAAGTTAAAAAAGAAAACGTTGAAGAGTTTTTTTTATAGTATAAAGGCTGGAAAATTAAGTGAGGTGATTGTATTAAAAAAATAAAAGAGAATCAGATACTCGGTAATAAAGTGAAAGAATTGGGGGGTTACATGTTTTTGTGATGCGCTGTATTATCTGAGTGACAGATTGAGGTCGGTGGGTTAAAAAAACAAGACCTCACTGAAAGTCTGCATGGTTCCGTGTGACTGGTAGCAGATATTTGGATGGAAATCTTTTGTAGAGATTTATCAACTAAATATGTGAACATTTATTTAGAAAGTGAAGCAAAATGTTTTAATAGAACATGCAAGGTGGATGTTAGAAAAAGAAATGTGTCATTGAAAGTTAAAAATCTTTTTTGTAAGAGGTTGGTTTTAGAAAAATTATTATGATGTTAAAAAGTGCTGGGAGTGAGCTCCCAGCACTTTTTATCCCCAACCTATCACAAAAAAGAATTTTAACTTTCAATGACACATTTCTTTTTCTAACATCTTGCATGTTCTCACAATCTATTACACCTTTTAACATTCTAGAAATTTGTCAGTATTGAAAAATATTTTAAGGTTCTAGATGGGGGGGGGGGGGTTCTATTTACAATTGAACTATAATGCTAAACTGGAACCTTATTTTCCATCCATCGTACGGAACCCTGGATGTGAATTTCTTTCTCTCGGTGCTTATGCCAGTTAGGCACATTTTAAGGAATCTGACCATAACCCAAGCAAAAAACCTAACCCTAACTGAAAGACATCAATAGAAATCAGACACAATTTAAATCCAATAGTCCTCTTTGAGGTGTGAAGTACTAACGGCAAAAGTGAGCATTTGAATTCTGGTTTTAGGAAGGTGAGCGCTGCCCGATGGTGAACACTGGCCTGCGTGAGCCCGCGCAGATCTTTCTGGGAGCACGTGCGGACCAGTCCAGGGGGGTTGAGCGTGAGCGCACCCCCCTTAATTTAATTTCATGAACTCTCTATAACATATCATTTGCTTTCCTGTGCTGTTAGACTTGAAGTTCTTTTATTTTTTAATTCAGTGGGGCCTGTACGTGAATAGCCCGAAGGCCTGCGCAATGAATTTTCAAGGTGAGGTGTGTTGTGCGCACTGCCAACCTCACCCTTTAAACCAAGGGCTTGCGCAACATGTCCACTGAGGTGGAAAGATAGGAGCCAGGTACCTAGGTCGTAGGTTTTGTTGGAGTTTCCTTCTCCTGGCAGATGCCAGAGCTGGCTGTGGCGTTCCGCTGCCCCTTCAGAGGAGTAAACCCAACCGTAGAGCTGCCAGTGCAGATTGATATTGATAGGTTTGAGACACACCACTGAAGCAGAAGCCCAAACTGGCTATGCAAACATTTTGGCCAGCAGTGGTGAACAGAAAGGGGCCTATCCTACTGTAGGATAATGAAAGACCCTATATTTCACAAACCACTCTGCAAAAACTGATGCCCCACTCCCAATATTCATTTTTTTCTCGGGCATATACATACCAGCAGTTGTACACCAATGCAGACCAGGTCAAAAATGCCCTCTGGCAATTTGTTGACTCCTGTGATCCCAGTTCTTATGATGGAACAAATACACTGCCAGATTGTTGGCAACATTGTGTCGACTCTAATGGTGCTTATGTTACGGACACCGGCCCAATGGCTAACCCACAAGAAATGCGAAAATAAGGCTTCCTACTTTTCGGTCGACGTCACAGCTCAGCCTCTGCTGATGTCAGCCAGTATAAGTAGCTTTCGATCCTTGTCCGCACGTAAAATCTTTGCTCCTACCCTAACTAATTCTCTTTGTCTCTGGTAGTCTCAGCCAAGAATCTCCCCAGCGCAACCCTGCACCTCTGTCTCGCCTCAACCGATTCTCCGCTACCCTTTAGGGTCAAAAGCCCTGATTCCGTCAACCGCGCGATGCAGACCACCAAAATCCGTCCTGGCCAGTTCGAATCGCCGCCTCGTGATTAACTCCTACTACTATGGAACAAACCTTCTCTTTCCCAATAACTCTCTATCTTCACAATCTTATTTCACCCCACCCCGCATGCTTTGTATACACACTTTATTTTCGACATGTCATTTATCTTTTATAATGAACTTTAACCTCTATCTACATTGTTTGTTTTTACTTCATAAACGGCCCCTCGTGCCTACGTTTATATTTCTGCGGCAAAAGCCAACATGGCGGCGGAAGCCTTTCTTCCTCAACAGCTCTCAACTGACCGGTCAATATACTCCCTTCATTTGTTTCATGTGACTTCAACTCCAGGACAAAGTGACCCTGACAGCCCCCTCCAAGCAGAAAACAGTGTTCCAGCATAACAATAGTTCTTTTAAGGACTCAAAGTTTTTTAATGCTACACCGGCTAAATATGCCAACGTGGCCCTTTTCAGGGCCAGCAACAACCTCTAACCAAACTATAATATGAACACCAGCCCTTTTTAGGGGTAAAGAATCTTCATCATCCTCTTCCCGTTCTACAACGAGTACATCCATCCTGCACCCACACGTACATACTCATACACTAAGTGACCAACCCACGAGTCGCTGACCATAAATTAGCCGACCAACCCACTTGTTGCTGAACTTACTTTGACTAATAAAGTTGTGTTTGAGGTGAGTTATGGTGTTTTAAAGTTTGTAGTTAAAAACAGCCATTTATTTTGTTCTAACCTGATAATAATGTTGCAATTCAATATAGTGAGATTCTGCAAAACAATTTTGTTGTTAGCATTCATATAATCTAAGAAATATTAACTTTAACATTAAAATTAAAACAAAATTTATCACATATTCTACGATAAAATTGATAAATAACGTTAAAATGAACATAATTTTGATGTAGTTCTTAAAAGGTTTTTAGTTCAAATTCTATTGTTTTCTAACAAAGTTTTCACTTTAACCACATGAAACTATGAAATGTAAATACATTTAGGCTGTAATTAAAAAGAGTAATTTTAATTTTGCTAGTTGTTTATATCACTACTATTGCCATTACATTCATTAATATATGCAGTTTAGCAGTAACATTAATACAACAACCATTATTAAGGAAGCTGTATGGTCGGGTATATGTGGAAGTTCATCGAGGTGACAGTTACTGCACTGGGTGATATCAACCCTAGTGATGTCACTGTTTGTAAAGTTTAAATTTGAAATTAATTCTTGTCACCTTCATGATAAAACTTTCTTCAGGTTGCAGCTTTAGATCCAGCACAGCTTCTTGAATGTTTTTTTCAAAATCCATATCACGTTTGCGAGGCACATCAAGTGATGGAAAGAGATCTGAAATCAGCCCCATGAATACAGGGAAGTCATCAGTCACAATCTTTGGAACGTTGAAATCGCGTAGAGCTCTCATTAACACCTGAAAAAGAAAATGAGACAATTGTTTAAGAATAAAAGTTAGTTCATATTATTCCAGAGTTTATTAAAAAAGATTTTAAAAAGAGGTCAAATAATTTGTGACTGATATTTTTGTATACAATACTATATATACACTACACACTTTCTGGAAAGTATCCAGCCACTTTAAATATCTAGAATAGAATCTTAAATAACCAGTTGTGCAACCTTGATGCAACTTGGCAACCAGAGGGGACCTTATTGTGCACGAGTGAACAGACACTCTCCTATCAGGTTGCTCAGTCAGTAGTGAGATGCCTTTGAGTGAGCTTGTGTACTGTGTGACCATTGCATTCACAATGACCAAAGCTGCCAAATCTTCATGTCTCGTGCAAGGTTTTTGTTAAAACATTACACAATAAACAGTCCAGATTTGGCTCCAAGACTTCTGGCTCATCCCAAAGAGAGTTCAAACCGTGGACGAAATTAAGGAGAACGCAATGAAGGAGCTGATGGTGATCCCAAAAGAGGATTTTGCGGACTGTTTTGAAATGTGGAAGGGACACAGGGATAAGTGTGTGAGGTCCCAAGGGGAATACTTTGAAGAGGACTAAGGCACCATTGCCCTAGGTAGGCTATTTTTTTTCGTTAATAGTAAATGGCTAGATACTTTCTTGTATATCCTTTGCTAGCTAAATGGAATGTATGAACTGATTAGTTTTGAGTTTGTGCGATAGATTGTCTTATCTTTGTGACAATTTTAGAAGTCAGTGTAAACCATAGTCTTAGATATCTTTGATTACTTAAGAGGGGATAGCAATGATGGTTTCTGCCACAAAATAACTATCTGCTGGCCTTATATGTGGGATAGTGTTTAGTTAGTTAATACAAGGGATAATGTTTACATCAGGCACCCTGAAAATTGGCACATTTTTAAACTAGGTTTTGGCTTTTATAGCAATTATTAGAGTTAAATTTTACAGTCATTCAGTAACTGTCATCTTAGTAATAAAAAATAGAAAAAGAAGGTTGGATTGAAAGCACAAAATATACTTTTTTATTTTTCCGGGGGAAAGTATCTTAGTAACTTTGAAAATTTGTTAGTTTAAAAAAACCCAAAAAAACAACCTATTTTTTATCGAATGTAAATTTCAGTGTCAAAGCAAAATGTGTCCCTTTTTGATTTGACACTTTTCAGGGTGCCTGATGGAAACCTCATCCGATACAAGTAAACAAAATTGCCAAAACATTACATCCATGTATAATCTGAACAACCCATTTTGACTTGATTCTAAAACAAAATTTCTTGCATTGTACACAAATAAATACAGTAACTAAAAAGTTTTTTTTAAATCATTAACATTTGCTGAATATAGAAAATCTTTTTTCTTTTATTCAACTCAAAAGAAACTAATAACCAACATGAGAAAATGAACATACACATCTACCTTTTAAAATTCATACAAAATTTTAATATTGAACCTTTTTCTTTTTCCTAACAAAGAATTATCATTCATTTAACTTTTGAAAAGACATATCAACTCTTTATGTAATTATCTTTCTTCAAAGCCATAAATTGACACGACTATTGAATCAGTCCTTTATCAAAAACAATATGACAATATTAAACTGAACTTTCAAAGTAGATATCATTTTCTTTCAAAAACAGAATTCATTGTGAAGTTAATTTAAAATGAATTACTAATACTTAAAGAAGAGATTCTTCACCTGGTCTTCAGGTCGGTTGGGGTCACCTCTCCTCAGTGATCCTGCAACAACAAGAACTGACTTGATTGCTCTTAAACCCCAATCATAATGGTCCTGTAATAAAATATTTTAAAATTGAATAAACATAAAAAATTACTGATTCAGAAATTTACAATAATTTATAGAAAAGAATTTCAATACGTAAAGATTTTGTTTCAAAACTTGATTTATGTATTAGAACTCCAAAAACCATAAGAAATCTCATCCCTCTTACAACCTCTCATTCTCTCCCCTACCAAACATTTAAAATAAAACGAGAACTCAACAACCATAAGTATCTATGATTCCAAATTTTGTTCAGACAATTGAATCTCTTCTTTGCATCCTTGAAGCTGTCAACACGTTTCGACCAATCCATTCTTCAACCCTCATCAGGTGTATAATCCAAGAAAAGATACAAACCTGTTTTTCTCCAGTCAACTATGGCGTAGAAAAAAAAGTATATATATAATATACCAACCAGATCAATCCATTTCAGCAGCGTTAGGGACACAAACGTAACCAAACCTTACTCTCCAACAATGCTGCCTGTAAATTATCTAGACCTCATCCTAGAGGGGATAATGTATACCCTTCTCATTCCAGATATGGTCCACTATACAAGATTTTTCCACATCTCCTTTGGCTATGGCATTCTATGTTCCTCGGGTCTGACTTTAAGGGGATGTATACTTATACAGACAATACAGATCTACAAAGATGAAGGTCACTGGCCTTATAGAAAAATGTATTTCCGTCTCTCTGGCTTCAACCTTTGGATGGAGGTGTAATTCGATTGATGTCAATGCAGCATATTTGCAGGGACATCCAATTAATAGAGAAGTTTATTTGAAGTTCTGAAAGAATTCTACAATGGACAGTTGTGGCTACTCAAGAAATCTGTCTATGGCTTACGTGACACAGTGAGAATATTGCTAGAACAATGTAGACCCCACACTATTATTATCAAGTTGCACTAGAAATTGCTTTATTCTCCAAGACAGAGCATTGTAATGGTATTGCGCTAACAAAAATCTTGCTACAATGTGCTATTTTTGCTGTGTTATGGTAAAAAACATGCAAACATACAGAAATCAGATCATTATGATATAGATAAATCCATCATGTTCAGATGGTTCTTCAGACGATTGAACTCCTTGTTATTTGTGTTGTAAACACAA
Organism: Architeuthis dux; assembly: GCA_006491835.1. Lineage (NCBI taxonomy): Eukaryota > Metazoa > Mollusca > Cephalopoda > Oegopsida > Architeuthidae > Architeuthis > Architeuthis dux. The sequence goes on from VCCN01006196.1 coordinate 7,893,033, forward strand.
TGTTTCGGCCGATCCATTCTTCAGCCTTCTTCAGGTGTGATGGGTTAAACAGAAATTATGTTTAAAGGGGGGGGGGCCCTTATAGCGCATGGCCCGGGATCGGCCGAAATGTCGTGTTTACAACACAAATAACAAGAAGGAGTTCAATCGTCCGAAGGACCATCTGAATATTAATGACCCTTCTCAAAACTATAGAAACAAAAAAAATCCACGATGGTTTGAAATGTCTATTTTTAGATGAACATTAGTATTTTGGAGGCTTTTAAGTCACAAGTTAATAAATCAGAGTTATGTCCTTGCCTGCTTTGATAGAAGCTCCTTACATAGACTGTATAAAGTGATGAATTTTCTGGCTAACAGTCTAGCATCCAAGAATGCCTCTGCAATCAGCATAATTTCACAAATGAGCTCAAAATCAGGAACAACCATTGCACAGGGTCTGAAAGAAAATAAGTCAGGCTTTAGATTCTTATTGACAATATTTTTTCTAAATTTTGAAGTTGATTGATTGTTTGATTGATCAATTGTTTTGTTTTGTTTAATGGCACATTGGCCCTTGGTGGGTCATTTAGTGCCGGATTCAGGAGGGGGGAGGGGGGATTCCATGTCCTCGTGACTAGAGACTTGGGGGGTGTGGGAGAATCCCAAATCCCTGTCACTGAGACAACTGCCAGGGAAAAACTGGGATGTTTTGAACTTTCTTATAGATTGTAGAAGTAACAGGAGAGAACGGATGAAAGATATGAAGAGAATGAAGAGAAAGCATAATGGTCGTACATACAACAATCAGAATAATAGTATAATACTTCCTCTCAGTACTTTAGACAATGCTTCAAAGCCAAGGGAATGGGTTGACTGAAATACAGCGATCAAAACCACAAAGATTAGGATACTCCGTTGAAAGATCTGTTATTTTATCAAAAACAAAAGAAGAGAGGATTTACCTGAATAAAGCCTTAAGATTCTCAGGCAGTTCTGTGCGGCCAGCATAACCAGGGTTCATGGTGATAAAGATGCCGACGGTGTGAATGAGTTTGATATGTTCACCCATAAAGTTGAATTCTTTCTTTTTGTCTTTAATAGCATCTTGGATGCTTTTCACTTGGACAGCAACAACAGAAAGGACCTCTACAGAAATCCGGTTGAATTCATCAAAGCAACCCCAAGCACCGGACTGGGACAATCCTTTGTAAATATTACCAACTGACTAAGATAAATGAAAAAATTAAGATTTATGCAAATAAAAATCCTAGGAACCGCCATTTTATGTAAATTGCTGCCAATGCTTGAAAGAGATTTTTTAGATTTAAATTTGTGGCGTTAATCTTTTATTTAATACCATATTAAGCATTGGCATACACAACTACATTTTGTAACATATGGAAAATAAATCGAGGATATTTTTAATTTGAAAAAATTAAATGCATTGCATCAAGCTGGAACAGCTATACTGTGGAAAACTATAATTTCATTACATACCAGCGGTCAGGGTGAAAGGGGAGGCAAAATCTCTGGCTTTCAGATGGGTGTCAGGGAAAAACTGGGCTGGGTGTTTTGAACTTTCTTATAGATTGTAGAAGTAACCGGAAGTCCAGAAACCCATCACTGCACATGACTGGAGGGTAATTCAAAATGTTCTGTATATAAACCTCAGCCAGAGAGATGAGTTGCTGAAGTTCGTCGAAGCCAAAGTACAGAGAATTTCGATCATTAGTGTTTGAACAAGTGTTCATCATGCATCCCCCGGAGACAGGAGTTAGTGTTACCATACCCCTGTCACCAAGTCGCGAGAAGAGAAGGAATTTTTTCGCAAATACATGTTATACATACCAACATCAATAGACAAGTTAAGTGATTTTGCTTCTTCTTTTCGTTCTGACCGCTTCCAAAAGTTAAACTGTGTTCTTTGGATTTTGGATCTTTCCCCCTCCCCCTTTGGAAATAGTTACTTGGTAACAAAATTATTTCCAAAAATACAGCAAACAAAAGATTGTACCAAAAAATGCAGCAAGGATGTGAGAATATTATTTTAATTTCTTAGATGAAGCCTTATCAAATCAAATTATTATTAATTTTAAACTAGTGTAAGTTTTGGTGAATTTATCGGTTTTAAAGTTATCAGTATCAATGCTGATAAAGGAGTTCTGTATTAGAATTGGTAATTAATAATTAGTTACTAGTTGTAGTCTATTATAGAAGGAAAGAAGGAGCTATGAACAGAGAAATCTAGGTGGAGGTCACATGGTGTAAAGGAAGGTCTCCAATTGGCTGGAAGGGTTGTGACATCATGGAGAGATTTGGAGAAGAAAGTAAGTAGCCATTTTGATGGTGATACATAAAATAACCACATGATTCCACCATTTTGTAAAGACGGCGAAATCAGTAAATTCAAAGTCAAACAATGGATGTGTTAGCATGTGTCTAAATAATTTCAAGCAAAGAAATAGTAAGTAATAAAGACAAGATGCAGAATTTGTAGACATACAAATTAACTACATACGTTTGTGATAATAAGTAAACATGAATACAAAATGAGTATGTACATTTAATAAGAGGAAAATGTAAACATATAAGGACGATAAAAGAGAGATTGAGATATAAGAAAACCTGAAGGTATGAGTAGAGATGATTTAGTTTTAAGGATAGTCGCTAGCTTTAAAGTAGGGTGATATATCTATTCTAGTTTAAAGGATAGTCGCTAGCTTTAAAGTAGGGAGATATATCTATTCTCATCATTTCTTTATCTGTCGATGGAGGCTGATAAATGCTGTCCTTAAAAAGGCTTGATATATGAACAAGGCCAGATTATTAAAGAGTGTTAAATAGGATCAATGTGGATACTATTTAGGTGATAAGGAAAACGATTTGATGATCACCGAACATTCTCAACAAATATGGTTGACAAGGGACGAGCGTTTCTCACAGTATAGAAAAGAGATATGCTGGTCAAAAACAACCAGGACCTTGTACAAGCGGTCAAGCTAGGAAGGTCATGAAGAAGCTATAAGGGAAAATGTATTGAAAGAAAAGGAATACACATATACTAGGTGCATACAGGCTTCACCAAACCGGTGTCAACCGAATAGTGAGCCCCAGGTAACAGGGTGTTTCCCTATTTATGGGAAGAGCTAAAAGGAAGAGACGTCAGCAGAAGATAAAGGACTTATTCTTCGTTTGGTATTTTATTTATCTGATTATTTAGGTCCGCAGATGCTTAGTAATTTTATCTAAATGAAAATGAATCCTAACACTAGTATTTCTTTCATCTTATTTCTGTTGTTCTTTATTACACTAGTAGTATTAGATGTAATATTTGAAATTTCATACGATGCTTTGTCAAATATTAATTTTTTACTAGTTTTTCTTTCATCTTATTTATGTTGCTTTTTATTACATTACTAATATTAGATATAATAGTAATCAAAGTGTGAAAAAAAGTATACAAATTGTATATATACACACACATCATAACAATAACATTTACACAATCTCTAGGGCCTTAAACCTTTGTGATGGTGTAATAAACATCATAATTCTTCTTAAAATCATTCTGTTGATAGTACTATATATTCTGGTTATCTATTTCATAGTCAATATCTATTGCTAAAAAAGAATCTTCTGATATTCAATCTACTTCTATTTACTTTTACTGTATATGTGTGGCCTCTCAGTCCCTTGTACCTCCTTCTAGCATAAAATACATCAGGGTTTACTACTTCTAAACCATGCATAATCTTAAACATTTCTATTAAGTTTCCCTATTTTCTAACAATGTTAATCCTAACTCTTTTTACCTATCCTCAAAACTCATACTTTTTAATTCTGGTACTAACTTAGTTGCTCATCACTGAACTTTTTCTAAAAGATTTTTATCTCTCCAAGTACGGTGACCAGGGCTGTGCATAGTACTCGAGGTGTGGATGGACATAAATCTTATAGAGTATAAGGAACGAGTCCTTGTCTATATATGTCTATATTCCTTTCATTTTTTCTCATTTTCTGTTGATGCAGTTCTAGTTTCTGTAGGTGGTGCTCTTTTCTCTCTCTGTGCAGCCATGGTGGTATCACTGTTCATACTAACTACCCAGTTCTTCTTCTGTTTATACAAAACAAACCGCTGTATCTGCTTCCAGAAACCTGTGTACCAGAGGAGTTTCCCTGGGTGTTTAGAACAGAAAATGGAAAAGCTTTCATGCACTAGGTCGAGACTTCAGAGGCACACGTCTGCATTTCCTGGTTGCAAAAACATTAATTAGGTCATGATATGACAGCTTCTGAGCAGCTTCTGCATTGACGCTGATAACAGGAAGACCACTTAAATGTTCCTGTGCCATTGATGATCGCAGGTATGTTTTGATGAGTTTAAGTTTTGAAAACTTCGCTCAGCAAAGGCAACTGTAACTGGGAAAGTTAATGCAATCCTCAGAACAACCCAGAGGTTTGAGTAGAGGTCTTGAAGTTGGTTCTCATGCAGGGATGTCAGCATCTCCAGGGCTGTTGTCTGTGGTGATAGTTGTGGCAGGTTCAACGATTTCCTGTGCCATCTCAGGTCCATCAACAATCAGCTTTTCCCTTTGCAGTCAGCGTCTTCTGCGCTTCAGTGCAATGTTTTGGCACGTCCTCCGTGGACATTCCTTGGACTTTGCTGAACTCAAGCAGCCCTCCAAATCTGTATTTGATCTGGCTCAGTGTCTCAAACCTCTTTTGCAGTGACATCAAAGCAGCCTCTACAACACTTGAGAAATACCTCAAGCCTTTTGAGGGCATCAGTGAAGGGCTCGTCTGTAGCCTCATATGTAAACTGCCTTTTAGTGCTCCTGATCGTTTTCTCCTTCAAGTCTGGTTCTATGTTCAAGGTATCACTGAGGTCCTTGGCAGTTGACACAGCTGCAGCAAACCCAGAGTGTCTGTATTTGGAGAGGAAAGTTTTGGCAGTCTCAATGAGCCTGACGGCAATGTCAATCTCTATTGTACTCGACTGAAACAGCTTCTTCACCTAGTTTGTGATGGTTAGAATGTCACACCATACAACAAAGCACATCAATAATCTGAATGAGGCCACTTCTTCTGCAACGAGCCTCTACTTTAGCAACTGGTCCATTCACACACACACACACACACACACACTCACTCATTGTCTAGCCTCCATGAGAGCTTCTTCAGCTTGGTTTCTGACAGCTAAAGTCTGCTCTCCCATTTAACATCACTCAAAGATTTTAGCATCAGATTAACATGTTAGGTCAAGATGAGAAGAGCCTCTACAAGTAGCCAAAATAGCCTATTGCATCCTGAGAGGACTTAGCAGCATCAGCTATTACACGATTCATTGTATGTGCTCAACAAGGAACAAACAGTGCTCTTGAATTTAGCTGTAGCAGTTGGGTATGAACACCTTGCTTCTTGCCTTTCATATTTGCTCCATTGTCATAGGCATGTCCTCTACAATTTTCATGCAGAATGAGGGCTTCCTTCAACTTGTCAAGAATGACATTGGACAGGCTGAGGCCAGTTGTTTCCACCACATCCACATATGCAAGAAAGTATTCCTTGATGTCTGGTCTTTGCTCCAAACAGACAATCCACACAATGATTGACATCTGCTCTTTATGGCTTACATCGGGGGGGTCCAGTCAAGAAAGATGTATTAATATTTTGCATCTTGGATATGGGAAACAATGGTCTGGATCAGTTCATTCTGCGTCATCTGTCCAGGCTTTTTCGTCCATTACTTTAGCCAGGTGATTTTCCATCACAGGGTCAAACTTGGCTAAATTTCATATCAATTTTTTATAATTTGAAGTTATTTAAAACAATGAATTCATAACAATGAACGTAAATTGTTCCAATTTATATATCCTTTTCTTAATGTTATCAGCCGGTTATTGTTCTCTAAAAGACCCTGTCCCCAAATGATCACAATAAGTGGGTTTCTCTGCATTAGAAAAACAAAGGTGCATAATTAACATACCTTATAGTCCATTTGCTCAGAACAATTGAAAACATAAACCATAATTCCTAAGGCCCTGCCCAAATCTTTTGTTGTTTCAGTTTTTCCTGTCCCTGCTGGACCTGCCGGAGCTCCACTCATGACCAAATGTAATGACTGTGTTAAAGTAATGTAACATCTGTACAAATAAAAAAGAACCATGAACATTATCTCAGTAGCTAAAGAAAAACTAAATGATTACAGAATTTCAAATAAATGAAAAGTAACCAAACTAATTAATGGAATAAAAGATATTGGATATAAAGAAAGATTTGAGTCCTTGTGTTTAACAATTTTGCTAGAGAGAAGAATGGGGAGGAATTTAATTGAGACTTTCAAAATAATTAATGGAATTTCTAAATATGGTACACCATTCTTTAATATCTCTCCTCAAACTGGAAATCTATTGACAAGACAGATTGCAAACACTAAATCTACTAAACAATTAGATTTTTTTTTCTAATAGAGTAATATATTTTTGGAATAAGTTGCCTAGTCATGTTAAAGATAGAAATAGTGTACAAAATTTAAAAAATAATTTAGATAATTTAAAGAATTATGGAAAAAACATGAGATTACAAGGACATTTTTGGAATCTGACAGATGAGATTTTCAAGAGAGTTTGATTGAATTGTGCTACATTGTAGATGTTTGTATTTATATACATTTGAATATGTTTTTATTAATGTTATATTTGTTTAGAAGTTGATGTGTAAATATTGTGTATAGTTGAAGATGCTCAAAGAGGCATAATAAAATAATAAAAATGGAAGATTTCTAAATGGAGTCAAAATATCTCATTTAAATAAGACATTTTCATATTCTTTTTAAATTATATACATAGACCGATGTGCAAACCATTGCTCTACAGCAGGTGCCCGACCAACAAGTATTATAATGAGATTAAGATTATACAGCCACGCCTTCAGTAGTATAATGATAAATAACCCTGCCATCACTAGAAAACTGATTTTTTAAAATCTAGGACCTAATTGCCATCCTCAAAAAGAAAACAGAGATCGAAATTTTGTACCAGTCAAGCCTACAACTTGAATCCGAAAAACAAATTACTATAAATCCCAACTTGCGAGACCTAAAAGCCGAAGGCATAAAAAATCGTTCTCCTCAACACACCACCAACTCCATCTTAACAACAAAACTAAAGATAGCAGCAAGCGAACTTCGCACTAAAGTTGCGAACATTATCCAACATTATTATTAGACGAGGTGTTAAGTCCAATGACCAGACCAAATTCACAAAATTAAAGAAAAATCCCACTGACTTACTAAAGAAACATGTAAATTCACTTATTACTGCTAACAACACCGAGCTTGGATCTATCAAATTGAAAAAAATTATTGGAGACTACCAACCCAGTTATCTTTATGGCAATGTCAAAACTCACAAAAAAGGTTTGCACTTGCAACCGATAATTTCCCAAATCCCCACCCCCATCTACTACTTATCAAAAAGACTCAACAATATTATCTCTCAATATTTACCCAGCAAATACACCATAGATTTCCTACAAATCTTAAATTCTATTACACCTTCCAACAGTGTTTTGGCTTCACTTGACGCAGAGAATTTATTTACCAATAATCCTGTTGATGAAACCATTGAAATAATCTGCAAATGTGTTTATAAACACAGTTCCTTACGACACCCCAAATTAAACAGGCTGTTTACCTAAAACTATTACATGCCTGCACCACTAAGGTTCCTTTCTATGACCACAACGGAAACGTATATACACGTGCGTGTGTTTGTATATGTGCATGGTATATATTTAGGTGTGTGTGTGTGTTTGTGTACATGTATAATATATACACACATTAAATGACCTACAAATAGGTTGACATGCTGCTAAAGCCAGCAAACCAAAGCATTATTAAACTTCCAAACTAATATACATCCAACAAAGGCATTAGTGCAAAGTGAATGTAAACTTGGCCGAAACTCAAACTCTTTTTTCTGTTTTCCTTGCCAGAAACCATTATACAATTCTGCACATCCACTGAAGAAAGGCCATGGATTGGCCGAAATGTCGCGGTAACAACAGGGCATCAAAAAGAACGAGATCAATAGTCTGAACAGCTCTTGGAACAATAATGAAGCAATTCAGAATTACACAATGAATAATAATGTAAAAATACCGATCTGTAAGAGGTGTGATCACAAGGCGAGGCGTATTTCCCAGATATTCGTGGCTGTAACGGAACTGGGCATCACAAATGTTGGCAAAACAATCCTTTTCCTTATCATCCCACCGATGCTGTAACTGTGATAGCCAGAGAAAAGCTTGCGAGTTGTTTATCTTGGCTGCAACCAGTTTTGCTACAACATCACGAGAATGGACCTCAATGGTACAGATGGTCATGATCTTTTGCCGATCACCTCCACTGAGTTCTTTCATCAACATTGTAATCAGGTTATTCAGTTGAAGGATCTGAACAGTGAGAAAGTATAATCAGAGAGTATGCATTTATAATGTTTAATTAATTCCATAAATTATTCAAACTAGTATCTTCATCCTTGTGGTTTGATGTACCTATGTATATACAAGCATCATTATACAGAAGTGTTTAAAGTGATTATTTGAAAGGGAGTAACACAAATCTGTACTAAAATATAATCATTATAATGCTTGTAAGATTATTTGCAATGTGAGGTTTATTTATTCACAGTTGACCAGACATCATTGATAAAATCTATGATCATAACTAGTGATCCTACTGACTGACCACTATAATTAGTTAGAAAAATGTGTCCTATGCGAACTGAATGAAATGCTCCAAGACAGTGCCGAATCCCACAACTTGCAGCTGACTGTGTCTAAGCTTTGTGAATTGGGATATGAAGTCTTGCATCATCCTTCATCTTAACCTGACATTTCTCCTACAGATTATTATTTTTTCAAGCATGTTTAACTTCATATTTGTAATAAAAGGTACAATAATAGGGAAGCCATAATTAGTGCTTTTACTGAATTTGTGTTCACTAAATCGAACATTTTTTTTATAGAGATGGCATATTCAAATTATTCAGCATGACCTAATGTAGTAGTCCAAAATGAGTGTAACGGATACATATCACATACATGTATTTTGAACTCAAACACACACGCACTCCGGTCATTGAGTTAAATCATTGACACACATATTTTCCACAGAACACCCAGGTTTTAGATATTTCCTGAACCAAGTTATCTGTTGACAAGTGCCTTTCAGATAACCGACTCACACTACACAAAAATATACCACTTGAATTGTAATTCGATACGCATTGCAGACATAATGTCTAAGAAAGACTTGTATCTTGTCTCTCCCTTTTTAAGGAAATTGACAAGAACCACTCCGAAAAGCTAACATTTACACCTAGCTAGCACCTTCCACTTACCTTCTCCTCTAAGAAGGCTAACACATTTCAATCTTCATCCAATCTTGGTTCTGTCGCCAGCAGAAGTAAAGTCGTTCCAGCATTTTAACTAAGAGGGGTGCACCTCTCTCTTCAATTACGTACATACACATTCATACATATACACTCTAACATCTTCAACAAATGAAGGACCTTTTATTTCTATTAAGAAAGTAGTAACCAAACTTTAAAAGCTTTCTTCACCTTCTCTATAGATGAGAACTAACCTACATTGTTAACATGCATTCTGTAATAAATATATTTCTTATTATGTTACATTGCAATGCGCATCCTTGTATCCTACATGCATTATTCCTTTTACTACTGCAGGATAAAACAGAGAAAGAAAGGAACAACAAATCCTTCTTCAGCGCACATCGCTAACCTCAGCCATTCTACACCCTCTACCATCAGCACTTTAACACACAGCCAGTAAAGCTATTACTATCTATATTTCTCATTAGCAGAATGCCTAGCTTATGTGAATGCAGTAGCCAGATCCTTAGCTACTATTACTACCAGTATAATTTTTGTTTATATTATAAACTTGGGTCTAAATTGAGTCAGATATATTTAATAATAGTTATATTTATACAAATCACAAGCACCAGAAATTCAATAGCTGACATCCATCTATTATCAAATAATATTACAACTAATACGACTAGATTAATCAATTTGAAATTTAATCACCAGAGAATTTCAATTTCATGCAAACCAAACACAACAAAAATAATTGTTTACATAATATGATTATTTTTATTGTTAATAGTTGCTCATGTTACTTATGATATCATGGGTAGGATTTATTAAACAAATACATTGAAACTTTCATTCAGTCTAATGATTACCTATTCAGTGCACAACAAATTCTGGCCATAGGAAAAATATAGCAAAACAATAATCATGGTTTTATTTTAGTGAAGACTGCGTTTGAAACCAGTATAAATAAGTTTTAGCTTTTCTTATTATTGTTCAATGACCAATATTTCTCCACTTTACTCTAATCATTTTCTGCACTAGCAAACTAAATATTTCTGGTGGTAGGAAAAAATTTGCTGATTAAGCATTAGATTTTCTAGATTTAATCTAAAATTTGTTTTAGCAAGAATTGGCACTCAATCTGTATGTTGAGCATTGGAAAGCAAGAATAAAGGGATTCTCAGTGGTCATTAATTAAGGCAAGCATTGCTGAGAGAATAGGGCCATGATATGTATAATGTAAATATGCATTGCTCCAGATTTGACTATAGAAATGCATTGAAAATAATTCATGGGGAATTCATTAATTTAAAACTTACTGACATACTGCAGATTTCAATATCATGAAACCCAAACAGAACATAACTATTCCTCCACATTTCAGAGGTTTCCAAATTAAAATAAACCCTTTAATATGTATCAGGGATTCATTTGGTGCCTTTTTCTATCATAATGGTAATAAAATACTGTATATGCCAGACATATGGTTTACAAGGATATTTGGAGAACAACCACTCACTGCAATTTATCCAAGTCCCTTAACTCTCAAGCTTTGTTAGACAGCCCCCTTTGTCATAATACCAGCACATCATATGCAGTGTAATAGTTGCATAGTTTTTAAAACAAATCAAATGTCCGTCTTATATACTGGCGTATACAGTAATCCTAAAACATTAATGCACAACTAATGCGCAAAAAAAACCATATCTAGACTCTTAGATATCTAAGATAGCAAACTGCAATTGTTTCTAAGTATGCAATAAAGAATTTCATTCTGGAAAGTTACATGAATAATTTTAATTCCAAGTTACCTGTTTTTTCTGGTATTCTTTCATTGCATTTTCGTATCCTTCTTCCAAACGTACAAATGCCATATTAACCTCAGATGCCCACCAAATCTGCATCCCTACTAAAGCTACCTGAGCAGGATATTCAAACAGCCACTGTTCACGAGGTTTTTCCTCATAACCTATAACTGCGTCCCGCATATGGTGGCAAATTGTTGTCTTCATGACATTAAGGACGCGATTTAACCAAACTTCCACCTATGTAAAAAAAACATGTATATATATATATATATATGTTATGGGATTCACTACAGATTGACAGTCTGTTTCATTGCCACAAGCAACTCATCAGGCAAATGATTTAAAATCAAAAGCACAAATCATTTTATAAAAATATTGTTTTGCTCTGTTTTATTAATTTATTCACTAAAATATTGAGCACTATGTACATTCAACATATTGTGTTTCTTTAAAAACAAAATACACACACACACATTATGATTACAAGTGGTTTCAGTAGACTAACTCACTGTCCTGTATTTGACAGCACTCCCCCACTCCAAAAAAAAGAAAATGCCTCAAAAGTTTAACGTAACCTTTGTTGGCCTGAACTGTTAAAAAACAAGATGATAAATGAGAGGAATTCAGGGAAATGTGTTAAAAAAAAAGAATATTCTAAGCTAAAATAAGAGGGTCTTATAGGCCATCAAATACAGTAATTGATGTGGAAGTTATTGATAGAGGTTTGCTTATATATGGTATCAGAGTGATGTTACTGTTATCTCTTTTTGAATGGTTTTCAGTAAAAGTTTTAAAAAACTATTGTATTGCTCGAGTAAACATTTGAAAGGAAATACTGAATATTTTTGCTGAAACATGCCACATGGTTATGTAAAATGTCATGATAATAAATGTTAAACATTTTGCTTTTGGTGCTAAGTGCTTCAGACTCACCAACCCTCAGATTATAGTGTGGAGGGGTTACTGAGTGTTTTTTAAATATGTAACATATATATAACACTTTAATAAATATGCTAAAATATGCTTTTTGAGCTTAATTTGTAGTTTGAATAACCTCAGTGGGTTTAACCTATATACAAAGCATATCCTGAATTAGACAAAAAAACAAAAACAAAGATTGACCGATACAAGATCAACTTGTATACAAGTATATATACAGTAATAAAGTATCTTTAGATTCAAAAATAAAGATCTTGAAAAGATTGACTGAAATAAAGCATATTTTTAATAGCTAATAGGTTGATGCCAAAGTTCACAGTGCCATATTTTGCACAGTGTTAGAAAAATCTTATAAGTGTCTTTTTAGTTTCATCATCAGCCGTTATAAGTCCACTGCTGGCTAAAGGCCTTTCCCATCTTCTTCCATATACAAACTAATTATGTTTTATGAATCATTTGTGCTAGGATTAATAGTTTAGTTATTGTTTACCGCAAATGAATTTGTCGGCTTTCGTATTGTTGATTGATTGATTTGCAGCTTATTTTTTTAACCGGCCCATGGTCAATTGTGGGTCCTCCCCAGAGTTTTGCAGGGGGTTTTCGAGCCTCATTGTCCCCCCGCCCCCCAAAAAGTGCACTTTTTGCCCGCCAATAATGTAAAAAAAAGGGGGAAAGGAATTGGTGTATAAATTCGAAGAAATTCCTTTCTTTCATCAGTTCCCCCAAAAATTTGTTACCAAATGGATCTTTTGCTGGACACAAAGCGTTAGCCATTATAATTTTGTACTCGCATTTAAAAAATAAATTTCACACTTACAAACAAAGCCCTATACTTCTAATCTTTTATTTCTAAAACCATCATTGAAAGGATTTTCAAACAGTGACTTCTCTCAAGAAGTAAAGAACTTTGAATCAGTGTCTTCCTTCAAGAAGTAAAATTTATACACACCTCCAAGACGAGCGAAGACCTGATAAAACCAATAACAGGCGGACACCTCGCGGCATGAAAAGAAGTATTTTATGCAACCCTACCTCAGGATCAACAATTAAAGAAAAAAAGGTAAGTTGTTTCAATTAAGTATACTTTGTGGGAGCCGCACATTTTTTATTCAAAAACAATGTAACATAATTTTATTCCTGATATTCTTGCGTTCAAGAAAAACTAAGTAGCAACATATTTGTTACAGAATAAATTTGGGGAATACTAAAAATTACCAACATCCATGACAACCTAGATTGTGCTAACGTCTGCCATGTCTTACCGGCAAACTTTTCTATTTCATCGCACCATCTTGTGTCTGGGCTTTTCCTACTTCGTTTACTGTCCCATTGATGAAAAAGGAAAATTTGCAATAAATAAATGCATTATCACTTAATTGGTGAAAAACCACCCCTAAGGGCCGGATTATTAATTATGCAATTCATGTTCTGTAAACCCTCTTATTAACAGACCGGATTTCGGAAATATTGGACAAATCTCTTCATTGCAAATATTTCATCCGCCATGGTGATATTTGAAATTGCCAGTCTTGTCTGTTAGTGCCTGAAGTGACCAGTAGGTGGCAGACACAGCACTGCTTCATGACCCATTGCTCCACCTTCTTTGTTTACACTCTCAGTGGAGGCAGTGTTTTACTAAATCGCTCCTTTTATGACCACTGGATATATTGTGCTTTCTTATGTTATCACTTACAATGGCTTCCAAACAAAGAGGTGCTACTGGTATTACCAAGAAAGTTACCAAGGTGTTATGAGTAAATAAAATTAGTCTTGTTTCCCTTATTTATAAGTATTTTATATTCTCTTACAATGTTAATTATATCTATGTATTTTGTCATGTATGCATTGATGCTATTTTTTTTTTACTATTTATTTTTTGCGGGTGCTATTTTTGTTGTTGTTTATACACAATTCGGTAATATCAGCCAATTGGTATTAATGGACACATGCTCCCAATATCAGGCCTTAATAAGACGGGTTTACAGTATGTACAAATATATCATTATTGTACCTCCCCCTCAGTTATGCTTCTGCCGAAATGTGAAAACAAACAGAGAGAAGCTTACCTGTCCCGAGCAATCACACGTTTTGTCTAAATCAACACATTCTCCATCTTTACTGATCATTTGAATTGCTGTCTTATCTTGACTCATATCCTCACTTCTGAACTTCAAGCCGGCTAAACTGTCAAAAAGCTTCGTCAGATGAACAGAAACCTAAAAGATGTTAAAAAAGAAAGAGAGAATTTAAACAAACTTATTATGACCTCGCCTACAGCTTGGTCGCTCTTATACAATGTATTGGTCACAGAACTGCTTTATATCTCAGAAACTATTAAAGGTAGAAGCATGCAGTTTTCACCATTCAATAACATGTGTTTTGAAGATTCATTTAGATTTGAAAAATGGCCTGTTTGTTTTGCTTTTTAAAGCTTAATAACTCAGAAACTAATAAAGACAGAAACCTGGGGTTTTCACCAATTGATAGCCCATTATTTTAAGATTTATAACATATGCAACAAGTGTGATGGTTTTTAGTAGTTGGGTAATTAGGGTGGTTTTTCTGAGGCAAGCCATTTTTGGTAATCCTTGCATATACAAATGTAAAATATGGTAGCTAAACACAGAATAGAAACAACATTATTTTACATCCGTATAAGCAAGGCTTACCTCAATTTTAGTGTATCATGGGAACAAATACAGATTTTCTGAACAAGTTTTCGCTAAACGATAGAACATTAAAAGATAAGTAAAAATGATTTTTGTGAGTATTTACTAACTACTAAAACTTAACTATGTAATAGTGAAAACTTCTTGTTTACATTCATTGTGTAAACGGGGGAGAATGATATCCTTACTTTTAGGGAGGATATCCTTATCTGGTTTATTTGATACAGTTTGTTGCTTAACATTTGCACAATGATTCAAATTCCTGTTTTAAAATAATTAAATATTTCCCAGTTCCATTATTGAATTTTTGACTAGTATTTCTCGAGGCTCTCACACTAGTTCACTGAGCAGGTACAGATGTCGTTGTCTGTGGAGCCAGCTCTTAATTGTTAATACTGCAGTGGTTGTTACTGCTCCATCATTTTTGTAAAATTCTTAGCTAAATTTGCTTACATTTACCCTGGTAATGGCTTCCAAAGTTGTATACCCTTCTTTTTAGGACTAATGGTATTTTCTTGCTCTTCCGAAAGCTTGCTAACCTAGAGTGATTCTTCGCCCGATTTCTTTTTTTGAGGATTTCATGGAGATTCGTTGTCCAAGGTAGATGTA
>VCCN01006196.1:8018940-8031317 GCA_006491835.1 Architeuthis dux
ACTTATTCATTTATCACCCCTTTTTCCAATTTTTTGATTGATTATCCCCAACACTGCTTCCAAAAGACGTTTCTATTGATTGACTAACCAGACCTGTTCTTTAATTAATCATTTTCTTAATCATAAATTACTTTCTAGGTATGTGAAGAAGCTAAAGGAACAGGCTCTTGCTAAGGAATTGGAGGGAAGAAGAGAAAATATTTCAGATGAAGAATTTCGAAAGAAAGATGCTACTTTGCACGACTCCAAAGCAAAAGTTTGTAAGTAGAAATGTTTTAATTATTTTAAAATTGTAGATTTTTTATTTCAAACTTATTTTAGTTTTACTTTTTCAAATTTTTCATTAGTTTAATATTGAGTTTCCACACCAATAGTGTTGTATAGCCCTCTTGGTTCGCGGGAGGAAACATCCTGAATTTCTGAAAAAGGAAGACTTGAAACTTGTTTATAAAGATATGAGGATATATTTTTATTTCATAAGATACATTGTGTCGTGGCGGAGAATGAAGAGTGGGAAAGAGACAATGAGAGCCGACCAACTGTTCCCAACAGGAGAACTGGCCTTGTCTTACCCCAACCTAGGTGGTCTGTCTCTCTGCCTTTTATGGGGTTCTCACACCCACGCTGATTTTTTTAGCCCACCTCTGATAGAGTTCAGTTGATATCCTGTTTATGACTTTTGAACATCTGTTGTGTCTGTTTCCAGTTCTGGACATCTTGCAGTTTGGGGTTTTCGTCGATATCCTGTTTAACTTTCAACACCTGTGGGGATCAAATCTGTGATATCCGTCCATGGCCGCCTAAATATCCAACAGTAGTAGCAGGTTGCTTCACTAGAGTTTAAGTGACAGCAATTCTCCGCAGCACTTCAGCAATCTTCTCAGTATTCTTTATTAATCGCTGCTACCCACAACATTGGTTTAATGCTGGGTTTAGGTTTTTCATGGGTTCTGACATTTATATGTATGATATGAAGGAATGTATAAATTTGTATCCAACAGGATATGATAATTATAAAGACAATTATTTATTAATTAATAATTGATTGGGAACCCATATCAGCCCGGCATCGGTGTCATTGATTGCTAAAGGGATGGCCTAGATTGTATGAATGAATAAAGAAACGAGCGCCGTGCGTGAATCAAATGCTTGTTCATTCTGGAAGCAATCATATACGTGGTCCTGCTCTTTACCACTAACACAGATGCATTGTCTTTATAATTATCATATTCTGTCAGATACAAATTTATCCATTCCTTGATTTCATACTGTTGACTCAGGGGGCTATTTAATATCACGTGCCTAATGATACGATCGGTTAGAATAAAGAGGCGAGCGAATGTGTATGTTTCTGACCGCTGCCTTGCCATGAGAGTGCTGTTAGCTCAATGGTAAAGAGCAGGACTGCATATAGGTGGCTTCCAGGTTGGACGTGGGTTTGCTCCCTGCATGGTGCTCGTTTCTTTATTCATTTATATGATCTATACCGCCCGTTTAGCAATCGCTAACACCAATGCCAGGTTGATATGGGTTCCCAATTAATTATTAATTAATTAATAATTATCATTTATATGTAGCGATCTATGTATCCGGACTTTGCCCTGTCCTAACCATTCATAGTAGAAACTTGAAATTTTGCACACACACTCCCCTCAATTTAAAAAAAAAAAATCTCACCTCTCAAACAGGTTTTTAGAGGGGGGTTCAATATGCAATGTAAGTTTATGCTAAATTGGTCACTAGTTTGTACCCGCTTGTTTTTTAAAATTCAGACCTTTTTTAGTGATGACAGTCCAACAAAAGGCAAGATGAGTAACTTATTCATTGATCACCCCTTTTTCCAACTTTTAATTGATCACCCCCAACACAGCATTCATAATTTCTCGGGCAACGCCAGATTTCTCTTGGAGTGCTAGTTTTGATCATTTATTATCATTTTGTTATTCTTGTGTGTTTCCATTTAACATTGATTTTCTTTTTCTAGCTGAAACACTCAAGGTGCAATCGGTTGATTTTCATTACAAATCCAATCGAGAAAAACATCATTCCAATGAATACGAGCAAAAAGACTTGATTGTCCGTCGGGGAACTCCATTCACATTGAGTTTTACATTCCAACGAACCATCCAGTCAGATAAGGATTTGGTCATTGTGCAGCTAGTTACAGGTTAGTAACCATGCATACTGGTTTAGTAACTCTTCACAACAACAAATGTTGTATAGTACCTTGGTCCGCAGGAAGAAAATCGTGAACTTGAGAAAGAAAAAGGAGGACTCAAAACTACTCTAGATACATTTTGTTGGCCGGAGAATGAAGAGTAGGAGAGAGATAATGAGTGTTCCCAACAGGGAGATCAGTCTAGGCGGTCTGTCTCTCCGCTCTCTGTTCTCTGAGCTTCTCCGTCTCTGTCCCTCCACTCGTGGTGTCTGGTGTCTTTCTTTTATCAGGTTTGAACGCCCACGCTTGTATGTTCAACATCCTGTTTTCGGACACCCACGCATATGCATATTTCCTAAGGTGACTGGGGTCACTTCCACTTCTGCACAGGTGTTGGCCTGGAAATGACCTCCCGTAGCATCATATCATAACACAAAGATAAAGGTGTAGTCTTAATAGTATATGAAATAATCAAATTTTGTGTTTCTCATTTTCCAGTCATGTCTACCTGATCTCATGATAAAAATTGTCGTTTCATATTATAACAAGATGCACTGTGGGTGTCATCAGAAAACGCTGGAATCTTAAGTGGCTTTCAAAAGGGCTGCAATCTAAAGTGACTTAAGTGGGTGATGAAAACGGGAAATTTTATCTTAATTGAGCCTGACAAGACAAAGGAAAGCAAGAGCTATTTAACCAGGCTGACCAGTGGGACAGGTAGCCAAGCCCAGTGAGATAGGAGAGACAGGTTGTGAATAGCAGCAGAAGACAGTGGCAGAGATATCGACCTAGGATTGAGCCGGTATCCATGCATCTACGTTTTTTTTGTTCGCTCTGAGCTCTGTTTTTTGTTTTGCAAACTAGTGGTTTCTCTTGGTCAACATAGAGAAATAAAATGTGAGATGTTTGTTTTCAATACAATGTTTTTTGTTTCTCCAATGGTTTTTGCAACATGTGCACTTTTGTTCACAGCTCTTCTTCTGAATTCTAAAGAAGCTATACCCCCAATAAAGATGGCAAGGCAACAATATAAATAACATTGAATTTTTAAGTTTTTACTACACATTGTTCCTTCGTCTTTGTTGTTTTTATCACAATGTTTTCCTACTGTACCATTTAGCCTTATTTTTCAGCTTTTGGTCCTTGACTAGCATTGTTTAAAGCAATAGTATTGAGCTTTTGATTTTTAAAAAAAATAGTGAAATACTAGCAGGGATACCTGGCATTGCCCAGGAAAAACATAACCTCAAAATAGACCACCCAGTGAAAAATATCTTTCTTAATTCATCTTACCCAACACAACAAATGGAAAAACTATTATTTACACAGAGATGTAAATCTTTACTTCCAATCTGCGCTGTTTACTGAGTGTCCTAGAATTATGGCCTTACTGAAGTAGTGTTCAAAGAAATAAACCAAAAATTAAGATGAAGTTAAATAGTAAACAAAAATGAATAGTAATGAATAACAGTACTTATTCCCCCCCCTTCTCAGAAACTAATAGAAAAAATACTGTCAAGTTTATATTAGAAAATGACCTGAATTAACACAGTCATGTGTCCTTAAGGCTCATCCTGCAAAATGTTACCTTCACTATGAAATGAATTACGTTGAATTTTTGTCAATGAAAAAAGGGGAGGGTCAGAGCTAAGCCATCCTATGATTTAGATAGAGTTGTTGTCATAGAAAAAACAGAAGTGGAAGAGGGAGAAACCCAAACCTCCACTGACTCAGACCGTCTTAGTTGTGTTCTTGTTGTTCTTCTTGTAGTAGCTGTGTGAAATTAGAATGCGTTTTGATTCGTAATCTGTTTAAGCATGTTAAGAAAAGAAGACAGAACAAGATAACACGTGTGATAGGGTTGATTAGCCTGGTAAAAGTGACCCTTCCCTGCTCCCACTTCCGGCTCGCGCTTTTGGGACCGGAAGTGGAACAGAGATTGCTGGGAGCTTCTTCGGCATGTTTATTTATACAGATATATTTATATAAACATTATAAGTGTGTCATTGCCAAAAAAGAAAAATCCAACCAAAAACACCAAAACTTATTTAGGAAATGATTTTATTGTAAGAAATATGTGTGCTATTCGTAAGAAGAATGAAAGATGAAATTTCTGGTATAAAAAATAATTTTTTCTGATGTTCGTAACTGAAGATTGTCTAGAGAATGACCTCAGATGACCTCAAAGTTTAGCCTATGTGGGAAATCGATATTTATTGATTCTCCATGCCAAATATGTCAATCGGCTTCATAGTTTTACTGGAGAAGAGGCACAGACAAAAAAAACAAAAAACAAACAAACAAACTATGATTGAATTTATCCGCCTCCCCACAAGGGGATAATGTGACACAAGTTTAGTTCAGTGTAGGCCCACCCAGAACCAACCATTTGCAATCAGCGAAACGTTCATATACTGTTTGTAACCATTTGTATAATGTTTGGGTTGTCTGCTAAGGTTACATGAATGACTGTAACCGTTTGTACACATAATTTTAATTATTCAGTTCTTGTTTCCCTAAATAAAACAAGTTTTGTGAAACATGTTTTTATAAAAATGTTCATGTAATCCAATGCTTTCTTTTGTTTTGTTTTTTCCCTAAGGAAATCGTCCTCAGCAAAGCAAAAGTACGATAAATCGTCTGACAGTGTTGACACCTGCCAAAACCGAAAGCAAGCAAATCAGACGACAACTATGGCAGGCTAAGTGTACAGAGCTGAAAGGCAATTCCATCACGATCGAAGTGACCCCTGCTGTAAATGTCTTTGTTGGTGTTTACAATGCTTTCTTGGAAACCAAGAATCTCCAAGATCCTGAGGATACTCCTGAGCGATATCAAATCCAAGAAGAAATTTATGTCCTCTTCAACCCTTGGTGTCCACGTAAGTGATATTATCTATATTTACCAAGTGTGGCACAAGGCTGCACCAATGAAGCTAGATGGCTGAAAATTTAAACAATTATTCCTTATTATATCTAGAAAGATTCCCCATCTAAATAGGCTTTTAGTGGTGTGATGTCCTGCCAGGCCGCGCAAAGGGAGCAAATACCACGAGTTACCTCCCTTGCCACAAACCCCTAAAACGGAAGTGAGTCCCCGGTCGTGCGCCAGGCAAACCGGGGGAAAATAAAGAGACCGTTCGGAAGCGAGAACAGGACAGTTCTCTTGCTGACAGCGATCAGTAAGCATCACATTCGTCTTTGTCCTTTGTTCCTTTTGCTTCATCCTTTTCCCTTTCAGTGAGACTCCCACGAGCTGGGAGACACCGGGAGACACTACAAGTGGTTCAATTTACAATGTAAGTTCATGCTAAATTGGTTGCTTAGTTTGTGTCCGGCAGCTTTCATGCTTTTTTAATTCAGACTTTTTTTTAGAAATCACTGCCCAACAAAAGGGGAGAGAAGTAGCTTATTCATTGATCCCCCCCTTTTCCAATTTTTTAATTGATTGCCCCCAACATGGGATGCTGCCAGAAGCCGTTGGTCACCAGGCGGTTTCTATTGAGTGACTAACCTGACCTGTTTACATACAAGTTAAAGTGAAAAATAGAAAAGCAATAATAAATGAAAGAAAACACAACAAAATGGTGAGATTGTCTCTACGTGTTACAGTGATAACCATAGCAGTGGCACGGAACACTGAAGTGCAGCCTTATTGCACCCGCAGCTCTTTCTGCAACCACTCTTGCAGCCACAAGAGATCAGCTTTAGGAAAATTGAGTTTCACCAAGTGGGGAGGCCCTGCTTTGAAAATCAGTATTCCAATTCCTTGTTTTTACCTGGGCTTGAACACTATGCAACTATCTAATTCTCCAAGCCAGCAAGTTATTTACCAAATGTACATGTGTCTAGCACAGGGCAACAGTTGCGGAGACACCCAATGAGGATTGAACTCCCTACGTGACAAGCTTCTTAACCATTGTGCTATAGCAGATACCCACAAATCTATTTACATTGTCTGGCACAAGACTACTGTTGTGGGGCACCTAGTGAGGTTCAAACTCACTACATTAATGAATTGGTCCAGGAGACAAGCTTACTAACCATTGAAATTTAGACCCATTGAAATTATTTATTTGCTATATTTTCATCAAATTTCTTTTTAATTTTGTATCAAAATGTGATGGAAACATTCTAAATGTATTTTTAGAAACTGTCAACCAAAACTGACAATTTAGGTTTCTTCAGTTTTTAAGTTGGTCTGACTGGCTGGGTAAGTATGCATGTATCATGCGTACAGGCTGCAGAAATGGAGCTAGAGGGCCAAACATTTCAACATTTACTCATTATGTCCAGAAAAAACTTTTTTTTTGTTTGAATATTCCCCCCCCTAAATAGGTTTTTAGTGTGTGTGTGTGTGTGTGGGGGGGGGGGGCAATTTGCAATGTAAGTTTATGCTAAATTGGTCATTAGTTGGTGTCTGGCAGCATTCATGCTTGTTTTGTAAAAATTCAGACTTTTTTAGTGATCACTGCCCAGCAAGAGGTGAGAGAAGTAACTTATACATTGCTTTTTTGCCATTTTTTAATTGATCACCCCCAACACAGCATTCTGCCAAAAGATGTTGGTCACGTGACGGTTTCTATTATGTTCATAGATGCCAAAAAAGAAATCACTACACAGAATTGAAACAATTTTTAATGAACTCAATTTTGCAGACCTGTGTTATTTTTTAGAAATGAAGAAGTAGCTCCAGACGAGATGTGAATTTGCAAACCTCGCCTTGGGAGCCCGTCTTTCATGGTCGGGGTCCATAGCCACAGGGCCAGAATAGCCTATACGCAAACTATACCACAGTGTAGGGCCCAAAATGTAGAACTTTATCACTATCCCCTTGGGAAAAAGATCAATCATAAATAAAATAATTACTTAATACATTTAGCACATTAGTTTATACTATGAGATGCTTTATTTTAACATTTGTAAATAACTGATATGATTTATTGTATAGTTCTTATATTTTTATGTTGTCGAATTAAATTTTTAAATTAAAAAAAAATGATTCCGTTAAAGTATGACTCAATCAGTTTTGACTTCAACTGAAAATGATGTTATTTCCTCTATGATGTTTGAAATCATCATTGAACAATAAATCCCGACAAAAGTCTTTATTTTAAATATTTGTACATATCTTATCATTATGTTCATGTTTCAATATATATTTCCCTATCAGTGAACTATTTTTACTATTCAAATGGTTCTTTGGATGATTGAACTCCCTCTTGTTTGTGTTGTAAACACAGCGTTTCGGATGATCCATTCTTCGGCCTTCTTCAGAAGTTTTTAAATTTTATCTGTGTCTTTGTCTTGTTGGGTTTGGGTCTGTTGAGCAGCGAACAGAACAGAAACACCCAGGCCCTGCGTTATATGGGTTACCCCTTTAAAAATAAAAAACTTCTGTTTACCCCATCACACTTGGATATTACACCTGAGGAAGGCCGAAGAATGGATTGGACGAAATGTTGTATTTACAACACAAACAACAAGGAGTTCAATTGTCCGAAAAACCATTTGAATGTTAATGACCCTTCTCAAAACTATAGAAAATATTTTTTACTATGTTTCAATATAAACTCACTGTTCAGATGGTGTACCCCAAAATGATCGCTGGCATAGGGCCCATTGTGGTCTTAATCTAGCCCTGTATAGCCATTTTGGTCACCGAATCTTTGATAATTTTAGTAGAACATAAACCTGTAACCATTCTGCAACCTCTTTTTTTCCCCGATTCTTTATGCTATTTTTTTCCTAGTAATGATTATTGTTTTGAATTTTTTTAGATGAAGCATTTTTACTATTTGAAAAAAAATGACGTTTGTTTTTGTAGAAGACGTAGTTTATATGGAAGATAAAGAAGAAAGAAATGAATATGTTCTCAATGACACTGGGAGGATATGGGTTGGATCAGCACGTTTCCATCATGGCAGGGCTTGGAATTTTGGACAGGTATTTACACTTCAATATCTTTTATTCTCTCTCTCTCTCTTGTGTGTGTGTGTGTGTGTGTGTGTGTGTGAAAGAAAGATAGAACCATAGAACCATAGAAAGATAGAACCATAGAACCATAGAAAGATAGAACCATAGAAAGATAGAACCATAGAACCATTTAATATTAACGAGAAAATAGTCTTCATATATACTAGGACAGTGCCTGTTCCAAAGGTGTATATTTGAAAGGGGCCAAACTTTATGGTGTGTGGAGCATAGAACCATAGAAAGATAGAACCATAGAAAGATAGAACCATAGAACCATAGAAAGATAGAACCATAGAAAGATAAAACCATAGAAAGATAAAACCATAGAACCATTGAACCATATAAAGATTGAACCGTAGAACCATTTAATATTAATGAGAAAATAGCCTCCATATATACTAGGGCAGTGCCTGTTCCAAAGGTGTATATTTTAAAGGGTGTGTGGAGCATAGAACCATAGAACCATAGAAAGATAGAACCATAGAACCATAAAACCATAGAAAGATAGAACCATAGAACCATAGAAATTTGAAAGGGGCCAAACTTTATGGTGTGTGGAGCAGCCTGCCATTATTGTAAAATAATTTTTTGTCCGTCTTATGAAACTACAGCTACGATTTATTTTGGTTACTTCTTTTAGTATTACCAATTTAGATATTTAAAATCTAAATTTAGATCTATAATTTTATTTATTTTTATTGTACTTCTCAAGAACCACTGATCCAAAAAACTTCAAACTTGACATTGCACTGCCTTTTGTGCTGACTAATATATCTGGCGAATATCAACCTCGTACAATGGCCAGTTGTCGAGTAATAATGGTGCATTAGATCTCTCGAGAACCGCTGATCCAAACAACTTCAAACTCGACACTGCAATGCCTGGTGTGCTGACATATATATGGTGAATATGAACCTCATACAATGGCCAGTTGTTGAATTATCATGGTGCATACACACAACCACAGAGATTTCTTTAATTTTAGTTAAATATTCAGATATATTAGAAACCATCAACCAAAACTGTCACCAAAATTTCAACATAGGTTTCTTCAATTTTTAAATTGGTCTGGCTGGCTGACTATCTATGTATGTATGTATCTCTCATACTAGAGGGTTGAAAACTTAAATATTTACTCCTTATTATGTCTAGAAAAAGCCATTTGTTTTTTTTGAGGGTCAATTGAATTGATCCCTTAGTCTGTCTGTCACTGTTCACTCTTGGTTTTTTGAAAATTCAGACTTTTTTAGTGATCACTGCCCCACCAAAGGTGGGTGAAGTAACTTATTCATTGATCACCACTTTTTCCAAATTTTTAATTGATCACCCCAAACACGGCCTGCTGCCAAAAGATGTTGGTTACGTGATAGATTCTATTGAGTGACTAACCAGACCTGTCGTTTTTTTTTCCAGTTTGATGAACCTTGTCTTGATGCTGCCTTAACATTACTCAAAGCGGCTGATCTCCCAGAAAATGGTTACAAGAATCCTATTGCCATCATCCGTTGTCTTTCTGCCATTGTGAGTGAAAAAACAATTTTTTATCTCGTTTTTTTGACTCGTTTTTTGTTTTATCTTTTTGTGGTTTTTATTTTATTTATTTATTTATATATAATGCCTCTGTGGGCATCTCATTATAAAATATTTCTTAACTGGGGTGCTGTGGAACCCTAAGTTTATACATGCATGAAAAAAGCACCTGACCTTTGCTTCATTCAAGGTCTTTTTATATAACGGGTAGCATTCCCTGTTCTGAATCCTAAACCTAACCTCCATTATGTCACTCCTTTGATGCAGTATTTATGATACTGCTTTATGTCACTCCTTTTAATGTCACTCCTTTGAACAGGACTGATAGAAAAAATATTGCAATGCTCATGTTATTTCTTTGTGACAACTTGGAATCTCTTACTTTAAAACATGAATGGGGATGCGGAAATGTCACTCCTTTGAACAAGAAAATATTGCAATGCTCATTTTATTTCTTTGTGACAACTTGGAAAGAGATAAGGAGAACCGTCAGTCTGTCCCCAACAGGGACAGCGGTCTCGTGCCTTCCAGCTCCGATGATGTCTGTCTCTTCTGGGTTCTGAGTTTTCTGTCTGGGTCTGCTCTGAGCTCCCTCGTCTCGGCTCTGAGCTTTATGGATTCCGAATGCCCACGCTTGTCATTTCTGGTTTCCACATCCTGTTTTTTGGACACCAACGCATATACCTATTTCCTAAGGTGACCGAGTTACTTCCATTTCCGCACAGGTGTTGACCTTGAAATGACCTTTTTGTGGTAGTATATCATAACACTAATGCTTTATCTTGTAGTATGTATATTTAGTTATCTACCTTGTAGATGTTGTATTTTCCCTTTTCTTTCCTTTAGATCAACAGTTGTGATGATGATGGCTTATTGGAAGGTAGATGGACAGCAAACTATCCTAAGGACTGCACAATTCCAACTTCTTGGACTGGCAGTGTGGCTATCCTTAAAGAATATATGGAGACCAAGAAATCAGTTCGTTTTGGCCAATGTTGGGTATTCTCAGGACTCATGACAACACGTAAGTACTGTTTCTTGTTTAAATCTACTTGTATAACCCATAAGAACCCAGACCCATTTCTACTTGAAGGAACATTATATGGGATTCTGGGTAAGCAAATTGACACACAGTCGCGTGGCTGCACCAGGATGTTCATTAGATGTCACTTAGTATACTTCATGAGTTAAAATCAAGGATAAAATATAATATTTTATAACAGACTGTCCGGATCAATTAAATTGTATGTGACACTGGTATCACAGTGGGTTCTTATAGGATAATGAACAGGGTGATATTTTCTGTTTCTCTGTCTGTAACAATGGTCTCTTCCACTTAAAGGTACAATTTTACTAATAAAAATATCTCCTACACTCCATTTGAAACAATGGACTCTTCAATGGAAACGAGTTTAGTTTTCTAAAAGAATCATCTCATTGAAATTCAAATATATCTGTGAAGGGGGTCAGGGAGATGTGCTAGTTTTTTTTAATATAAAAATGCTTGCATTATTATTCATGACTGCTTATATCAATGGCTTTAACCAGAGTGTTGTGAAAAGATAGTTTGTTGACAATAACTGGGTAGAATTGTAAGGTTGCAAAATGGATAAAAGTTGTTAAGATCCTCAAAAAGCAAGTGTTAGATAAATGTAGAACAATGCTTTTTTTTTTTTTTTTTTTTTTTTTTTTTTTTAAATTTCTAATGTAATTTCTCTAAACCTTTGCTGTTTTTTTTAATATAATATCTTGCTTTCCCGATGCCTTCTCTCCAAATACACAAGCAGCCTGTCACCACAAAAAGACAGTTCTAATGTTGCATAGCCCTTTACACAGTTCTGCCGCCACGGGTCGTCTCGTTGTGGGTTGCTCATTTGCGGGAAGGAAATCGTGAACTGGGACAATCAAAAGGAAGGACTCAAAAGCTGGTTGTAAAAATATTGTCAACCAAAACTGTCAACATAGGTTTCTTCAGTTTTTAAGTTGGTCTGGCTGGCTCTATATGTATGTATCATGCGTACAAGCTGCACCAATGGTGCTAGAGAGCTGACAATTTAAATATCTAGAAAATGTCTAGAAAAAACTTTCTTTTTTTTATGTTTTTTGAAAATTCCCCTCCAAAATAATTTTTTAGTGGGGGGTTCAATTTATAATGTAACTTTATGCTAAATTGGTCTGTTAGTTTGTGTCCAGCAGCGTTCACACTTGTTTTTTGAAAATTCAGGCTTTTTACTGATCACAGCCCAAAACAAAAAAAAAGAAGTAACTTATTTATTGATCACCCCTTTTTCCAATTTTTTATGATCACCTGCCAAAAGATGTTGGTCACGTGACAGTTTCTATTGAGTGACTAATCAGACTCGTTTAAAATGATATTTAATTTTTGTAAGATAGTATGTTGCAGACAATAACTGGGTAGAATTCATTCAAAAATGAAGCTTAATCGGTGTGTGTGTGTGTGTGTGTGTGTGGGGGGGCTATGGTAGCGGATTATACATG
This sequence comes from Architeuthis dux, assembly GCA_006491835.1. NCBI lineage: Eukaryota > Metazoa > Mollusca > Cephalopoda > Oegopsida > Architeuthidae > Architeuthis > Architeuthis dux. Next base: position 8,031,103 of record VCCN01006196.1, read on the forward strand.
GGGAATTACGGTATGTATTAAATGGAGATGTGAAGTAGTGTAACAGTTAGTTCATTTACTACTGTATTATTACTGTTAGGTTATTTTCTTTCTTTCTTTCCTTCTGTCCTTATCATGAGAAGCTACCACTAGAATTTTCTAGATTAGGCTAGATCAGTGGATGGGGTCCAGTACTTACTGCACTTACTGCTTCTTATCATATCATCATCATCATC